>ML781720.1:98972-113900 GCA_009831015.1 Picea engelmannii
GTTTGAACAAAATGGTAAGAGGTGTTAAATCCATCTCCAAAACAGAGAAGACTAGCATTTACCATCAAGGTCTCATTAAAATGCTAGTTTTACATGAGATTAGGAAGCAAAATATTAGTTGGAAAACTCTTATCACACAACACCTTCCCACAAAAAACAAACCTGTGGAGGAAACCTAGCATACTCCAAAGAACAGTAAGCAACCCCAAGCGAAAAAGAGAAAGAAGGATAAGACAACTCCACCATCATCTAAGGCAGTGAGCTAACATGAAAAAGCAGGATCCTCTTCCACAGTCAACAAGATTTTTAAAAGATCTGAATCAAAAGGTAAAAAAAAATTAGTAGAGGAGACTTCAACGGTGGCAGTTGAGAAAGAGGGCCATCATAAAATGATGAAGAAAGGGAAGCATAGCTTAGAAACTAAAAGTAAACAGTCTGTGGAACAACCCCCTGTCACCATTTCACAATTAGAAGAGAAGGAAAGGAATCCTGTGAGCATCCTTGATCTGGTACCTCCTTGTAAAAGAACCAAGAGGAGCATGGCAAAGAAGGGAAAAAAAATAGCCAGTCCTCATACATAGGAAGGTCCAATCGACCTTACCTCCCCTTCTGAGGATTTACCAATCCAAGATGACATCCCTAGTTTGACTGAGGAGAAAGCCACTATTACTTTATGTGGGATGAGGGAGGAAGTCGAGGAAAGGGAGTATATCCAGCCAATGATGATGGAGTCAACAAAGACCTTGACAAAAGAACAAATGAAGAAAAGGCTTCGGGAACTGCAAAAACAAAATCAGGAACTCCAACAACAAGTAAAGGAATAACAACTCTTGGATAAGTATATCAAAAAGGAAAATGAGAAATTGAAAGCAACCAATCAGCAACTTCAATACGACCATGAAGAGACCTCTAACAATCTCAAGAATGTATTACGACTCCTACAATACATTAGGGTCATCAAAAGGGAGCTGGAAGAAGAGGCTTTAGCCATCAACATCATTGATCCACCAAAGTAAAGAACACAGTCTCAAGTTTTGAAAACTTTTGTGCTTGTTTTCAGTTGCATGAGGACATGCAATGATTTTGGCATGGGGGAATGTTGAGACCCAAAATTGACATCCCCATTACCCTATTATACTCTTCATTTATACCTTTTTTTGGCCTACCTAGAGCTTGGGTGAATGACAAGAATGCTACCATTATCCAGTGATAAGGTCATAAGGTAAAGTATGATTAATTCATGCATTTTGTGGTTTATAAAGTTAAGGAATTAAATATTTCATGTTCTAATGCTTTAATTTACCATGTATAAATCTTTGATCTCTAGATATCTAGCGTTCCTGTACCATCTCAGCTATCCGGTACCTACGCACCAAGACTATTGCTATCCGAATCCAGTACCAAACGCATTTGGTACTTAAATATCATCTGTTGCGATCCAGTACCAACGACCACGCACTGTTATGATCCAGTACCAATGGCCACGCACTGTCATGATCTGGTACCACCTTTTGTGCACTGTCATGATCCGATACCATCTACCTGTTATGATCCAGTACTAATATGGAAGAGCCTAATGCACTAAGTTAAGTTCCAGATCTTGCCTAAGCCAATTGGTGGACGTCTATTTTCTTTAGCAAGGCTATGATAAGAATAGTTTGTTGATTTCCTCATCCTCATGCACTTCATGTCATGAGGATGAAGCTAAAGATGTAACCGAATGATTGAACTTAATAACTGATTGATTTGCAAATCACTTCACCTCCTTGTGTTTCACAATTAAGACTATTAAATAGTTGTGGCAAGGATGGTGGAAGTGTAGGAGAGTTAGCATATCACCAATATGTGAAGCAACGTGTGATAGTACAGAACATATTCTGAGTGAAGATTAATAGGATGTCATTTATCTCCATATTCTGATTATCTATGATTGAGTATGAGTTGAGTTGTTAACAAAAGTTTTGATTTTATGTTTTGAAATGTGAGTGAGAGTAATGTGTGTGTTAAAGAAAAACCTCCTGTAGACTTCAGCAGCTGACCTGTTGAAGCGGCAAGGGCCCACCGCCCAACAAAGGTCAACCTCTTCGTAGATTAGCATTAGCATTTTTTTTCAGTAGTGTAAACATTAAATTAGCTAAAGATTTAACTCTGTTATATGATAGCAGTACAACTTAGACTAGGATTTCCATTATATAATCACTTAGAGATCTTTACTTTCTCTGTTTTTGCATATGCTTTGTTCTCGTGAACTTGATTTCCTTGAGTGATCATAGATGTTGGCAGAAATACTCAAAACTATTTGGATAAGAACTAGTGAAGTTCATTGTGAACCACAACAGAACCAACATATTGACTATTGAACTACCCATGCTATGCTTTGATGATTGATGTGTGAGTTATTTTTAGAAGTGTGGATTGCATAGTTAGTTTTCTAGGTCAGATAATAGAGTTGATTTGCCAAACCAACTCCATATCATACTTGCATTTTCCATAATGGAGTGGATAGCCTCTCTGTGAAGGACAACCAAAAGTGCATTGTAGTTTGCTATTTTGATTTGTTTCCAGCATGCATAATCTAGTTCAATTCTATACTCGTGACATTAGAAATTACCTTTCTTACTGGTGTCTTGTAACTCTGTTGATTACGAATCCCGGATTGATAATTAATGAGTGCATTATACTAAACATATAATTCCCAAAACAACCGGATGAACATTTGAATGGAAGACTAGATGAAGGTTTGGATGGAGGATCGGATGAAGTTCCGGATTTAGGACCGGATTAAGGTTTGGATTGAAAACTGAATCATTTTTGCACAGGTTTAGGTGTTGGAATAAATTCCAGAACTCTTCGTTTGGATTCTTAAATTAGATTGTAGCTTAACATCTGATTACATATTAACTATTACATTAGATTGGACATTCTTAACTCCTTTAATGAAATTTAGAAAAGTAACTGCACTCTTATTTATGTAAGAATAAGTTATTGCCTTCGTTGAATGTCCTTAATGGATATGTAAGCTATCGAATTCTTATTGATTTCTTATGCTTATTTTATTAGTTTTATAAATGGGTACATGATGAAGGGTAGCATGTTAAATTATTGTATTTCTTAAGCATGGATGATCTCCTTTTATTGCTTAATTGGATACGTAAAGTAACATGATGTCCTTACGTGATCGATGATGATTGATCTCCTTATGGATCCATTAGACATGAGTTTACCTTAGACCCATTGATTGTAATTACACTTATGATTCTTAATTTATATATATATAGCACTGCCTTATACGAATTTCACTTAATGATTACCTAAAGGATGGATTGAGTACATTAGATTAGACCTGGCACTATGATGAATTATCTTGATGTTAACTAATGATTTTCCTTATGATATGAATTGAGCGGTTTATGATTCATGATGTGATGTGTCATTATTAAAAGAATGCATTTGTTATTGGATGCTATTACTATGTTAATGTGTCGATAGTGGTATTGTTATTCATTGCAATGTTGTTATAGCTTATTCCATGAAGGTTTGTTAATGTGTTAATATTTTTTCATTATTATGTCAGATGATGTGCCAATGATGTCTTTATTAATTATGATGCAACTGACCAATTGTATGTTTCTTTGGTTGTCATAACAAAGGGTTGTTACAGAAATAAGGATACCAAGGAATAAAATTTTCTACTGGTATAAGTTATGAAAAATAATCTTCTAAGTGTAATTCAAATGTGTGACCAAGGCCACAAACCTATGTTTGATTCAAAAAAATGAGAGATAAGAAAATAAGGTTCAGGGAGATTGGTTGCAATAGTTTTAAGAACTTCAAGCAACATATATGTATTAAAATAATTTGGAAATGAAAAGTGTTGTTTAGGAAAGGAATATGAAGTTTGGCTATGGCACAGAAGGATGGGTCAGATAAATTTTGAAAACCTAGTCAAAGTCAGCAAAAGGGAAGCAGTAAGATAAATTCCCCAGATCATGAAGCCAACCAACATCTTATGCAAGCATTGTCAACAAGGAAAGAAGACAAATACCATATTCAAATCAAAGGAATAATCCACAATAAGACCTCTCGAAATTATGCATAATGATCTAGTTGGATCAACTAGAACAAAGGGTTTAAAAGGTGAACAATATTTTGTTTTATTGGTTGATGATTATACAAGGATGACTGCAATTTGTTTTCTCAGGGAGAAGTCAGAATCATTTGATAACTTCAAGGTATACGAGGAAATGGTTGAAAATGAAATGGATTCAAAAATAAAATGCTTGACATTTGATAATGGAAGAGAGTTTACTTCAAATGAATTTATGTATTTCTATAGAAAGAATGTAATAAAAATGCAATTCTTAGTTGGTAGGACACCTCAACAAAATGGAGTTGTCGAAAAGAAGAACATAACAGTACATGAAATGGCTCGAACAATGTTAATGGATTCCAAGTTGAAATATGTCTTTTGGTCACATGTAGTGCATACAATAGTTCACATTCAAAATAGATTAATGTTCAAAATCAACAACGATAAAACTCCCTACGAACTATGGAAAGGAATACCATAGAATGTGAAACACTTTGGAGTTTTTGGAAGAAAATGCTACATCAAAAGAGAATATGGAAAAATGGGAAAGTTTGATTCTCGTGTGGATAAAGGCATACTTGTTGGGTACATGAGTACAAGGAAAGCATACAAATGTCTCAATCTAAGGCTCAACAAAGTTGTGGAAAACATCAATGTGATGGTTGATGATACAGGTGGACAAAAAATAAAAGAAGAAGAAAATGAGTTAGTGGAATAGGTTCATGACAAAGAAGCAAAGGATGAAGAAGTAGCAGAAGGGGAATATGAATAAGATCATATAGAAGTAGAAGATAAAGAACAAAGAGCACCTACAAATACACATAACAAACGAATATAGAAGAATCGTCCCTGATAGTATATTATCGGGAACAAAGATGCAGGAGTTGCGACTAGAAGAAGAATTCATTCACTGGAAAAACTTCACCTAGCACTCTTATCTTTGTTTGAACCAAATAGTTTTGAAGAAGATGTAACAAGGATGAATTTTGGATAAAGACAATGGATGAAGAGTTGGATCAGATAGAGAAGAATAAAACTTGGGAATTGGTTCCAAGACCAAGGTACAAGAATTTGATCGGCACAAAGTGGGTCCTCGTAAATATATTGAATGTATATGGACAGGTTACTAGGAACAAAGATAGATTGGTATGTAAAGGATAAACATAGGTTGAAGGTATCAACTTTGAAGAGACATTTTCCCCATATTCAAGAATGGAAGCAATCATATTGATCCTAGATTATGCATGCTCCAAGAATATTAAAGTCTATCATATGGACATGAAATCAATCTTTATGAATGGGGAATTAGAAGAACGAGTCTACATTGAGTGACTTGAAGGATTTCAATTGTTAGAGATTGAAGATTATGTTTGCAAGTTGAAGGCATTGTATGGTCTAAAACATCTCCCCAAAGCATGGTATTATAGACTAGACATGTATCTACAACAATAATGGTTCATAAAAGGAAATGCAGACATCAACCTCTACATCAAGGTAACTGAAGATAGTATTTTATTAATTGAAGTTTATGTTGATGATATTATTTTTGGAAGTGATGATGACAAGTTGAACCATAAATTTGAAAAGGATATGCATAATGAATTTGAAATGTCATTACTTGGAGAAATATCCTTTTTTTTGGGTCTTCAAATATGTCAAAGAAACCAAGGCATTTTTATTTGTTAAACAAGGTATATCAGAAAAATGATAAAGAGCTTTAGAATGAAAGATTGAAAACCAATAAATACTCCTATCCAAAACAGTTGCAAGTTAATAAAAGATGATTATTCAAAGTCTACAGATCAGAGGCAATACATGTCAATGATTGGAAACTTAATTTATGTGACAACATCCATACTAGATGTAATGAAGGTAGTTGGACAATTTGCATGATTTCAAACAACAAAAAAAGTATCACATGTTATATCAGTAAAGAGGATATTCATATATCTCAAGGGTACAAAAGAGTTTGGATTATGGTATCCAAATGGAAAGGATCAATCACGTATTGCCTACACAGATGCAGATTGGGAAGGTTGCATAGATGATTGGAGAAATACAAGTGGAGCAACGTTCTAATTGAGTGAGTGTTTTGTATATTGGATAAGAAAGAAACATTCATCAGTATCATTTTCTACAATGAAGCAGAGTATATTGCAGCAGCAACATGTTGTACACAATTTCTATGGATGAAACAAACTTTGAAAGATATGTAGGTTGAGTATGATGATCCCATTCCTATATATTGTGATAATACAAAACGTCATCAGTATCTCAAAGAATATAGTGATGCACTCCAAGACAAAGAACATTCCAATCAAGTATCACTTTCTACGAGGGAAGGTTGTAGAGAGGAACATCAAAGTTGAATATGTGGGAACAAAATAACAGGTTGGAGATATCTTTACAAAACTGCTTCCAAGGGAGTCTTTTGAGAATCTTCAATAGAGACTTGAAGTAATTTATACTCCAAAATGAATGCTTTTGAATACTTATATTATATGCCTTCGATTTACATGAAGAAGCACCATAAAAAGGACAATTCAGTTTGGGGAGTGGTTTCAAGAAGAGTTCGGTCATGGGGAGAATCCCCAAGGATAGTTCAATTAGGGGGAGATGCCCCGATGGGAAGTTAAATTTACCATTGATGTCAAATGGGGAGAGATTCATTAGATGCATGGATAGAGAGTTAGATTCTTGGAGACAGAGCATAGAGGCATGTTTCCATGGGGAACCATGCTCACACGGGGAGCATGAGTGATATGACTTCAGTATTGCATGAGAGTGTTGTCATCAATTCCAAAGGGGCAGATTGTTGATTAATTGGGTTGGTTTTCATTGATATCAACCCTTGAAACAATTCCAGTAGAAAATTCAGCTAGCTCCAATAGTATGGTTAAGGGACTTCATATTGTTTGATGAATAATGGTATGAATATTAGTATATTTGCAGGTAAGACTATTCTATATGGATAGTACATGTCATGCAATTTTTGGTGATATTTGGAACATCACATAACTCCTCATGGTTATAGAATTATGGCCTTGTGAAGTTGGAGAACCCTTTTGAGTTATCTAAAATCCCCTAGAAGGTCAAAGAAGTCAAATTATTCTAGAAAACCTTAGAATAATTTGATGAGTCATAATGGGTGAAACTAGGAGTTAATCATCGGTTAAGTTGTTCCAATAAGAAAATAATTAAAAAAACATTAATCGCAACTAGAAGTGGAGAGTTTACTATTTGTGGATAAAATGTTTATAAGTGGACAAGGGGTTAGAAGTGGGTTATCGCTAAAAAGAAGGAAGTTGGGTTAATTTGGTTAGAAGGTAACACCTTGAGGAAGATACATGTAAATATAAATAAGAGAGAAAGGCTCTCCTATTAGCAGCTATTGAGAACATTGAATATCTATTATTGTGTAAGGTTTATTGCAGGTATGCATTGATACATTTGAACTTACGCAAGTATGAGGTAGCACGAAGGTTTGATGGTGAAAGTTTCAGAATTGCATAAATACTGGAAAAAAAACTACTTTTTGAGGTGTACATGGGCCGCAGTGGAGAAGGGTGCATACCCATGTGGGCTGGCAGTGTAACAATTCATGTACATGTGGGTAAATCCATGAAATCTTAAGTTTCTGATGGTGTGAAGTGATCATATTCTGAAAGAAATCTCCCAGGAATGTCTACAGTGATCAGGTACAACAAATCTATCTACATATTCAAAAGGTATGCCATATTAATATGTGTAGTTGGATATTGTTTTCTCCATAAGATATGGTTATGGGAATTTGAATTTTTTCCCTAGAGAGGGTGTTGGTTGTATGGAACTTATGGTATGAGCTAGATCTACATAAATACAACACTGGTGTGCTGGTGTTATTCATTGGTTCATCTTGTTGGTTCAAGTGTTGAGACATAGTTTGTATTCCTTGGTACATGGTTGAGGTTTTGGTTGTGAAGTGGTTGTGAAGTCATTTCTATGGTGTGAGGTTGCATATCAGTAAGGGGTTGGTGTCTATTCCATGTGATGATTATTATACCTGTTCATGATTTTACACACATGTATGCAACATGACTAGAGAGACATATATGCACCTGGTTAGGGGATGTATAAGATGATGTATGCACAAGGTACAACTACAAACAAGACATGGTGATAGGTTGCAGGATGGTGTGATAGAGGAAAAAAAGTGTTTGAAGTTTCAAAAATGGTGAAAACCCTAGCTTCTAGAAGGTGTACACAGGTTGCATATACACAAGTTGCGTACATACACATGCTTCAGTATAGAAAGGGTGTCAGGAAGGGGAAAATATAGGTGGTTATAGCCATCTTTAGGTTGTAGCCGAAGAACATAAGGGGTCGTATCCTCCTTCTCATTGTAGCCAGAGAATTGGGGAGTTGGATCCTCCCTCATGTTGTAGCCTGAAAAAATAGGGGGCATATTCACCTTCCAGTTGCAGTTGGAGAACAAACGAAGTTGGTTCTTCCAATGAATGTAATTCTTGAATACATATCAGAAAAAACATTATGTGGTTTTCTCTCACATTGGGTTTCCATGTAAAAATAATGGTGTACTATGTATGTGTATGATTGTTCATTGTTCATGGTTTATTTACTCTGCACTTGTTGAATGATAATGGTATATTTATCATAAAGATAAATAACACTTACATATTATTGTTAAAAGGATTAAAAATATCTAGTATTAATTCACCCCCCCTCTCAATAATCCAACATTTTCTAGTTGTCTAATACTTGTGTAATTTTATATTTTATTTTCAACTATATATCTCTTCATGGTTTTCCAATTTCTAGAAATTATATGTCTTATTGATTATACTTATCCTATGAGAGAATTTGTCTACATTTCCTTTGATGTTCTTTCAATTTATTCTCTAGATTTGACTAATGTTCTATTACAGCCTCATTTCAGAAGAATATTATTTCTATTTATTGTATGGAAGGTCTATAGTGGATGGATTATTTTTAGGGATAGAAGTGTACCATCTGTTATTTTGATGTAACTAGTTCATGGACCTTGTCTAGATGGGTGAGAGAGGGTGGCCTTTAAATGTTACTTTCTAATCTAGTTGAAATTGTACATTCAAGTAAAAAACTAGATGAGACTTCTAGCTTTGAGCAGAAAAATGTATGGTGGGACGTCATGGAGACAGGCTCAAAACTTATTGTGTATTTAGTGATTGATTATAGGATTGTAGTTTATGGTATTTTTGTAGAGTACATGGATATGGTTATGATCTCTTCAATATAGGGAGTTAATCTTGATGAGACTCTTTCTCTATTACTATAGGATTTTCTCAAGATGAGTGAGTTTACCATGTTCATGTTGTTTGTTTATGTTTTATATGTATTTAGGTACATTAGAGGGATTATAACGTTCACATGTTGTTGAAACCCCTATGTGGGTTGTTTCTTGTACCACAAGCTTGGTAATCTAAGATATATGTGACTTGTGAAAACTTTGATGTTTGTGATTTTGAGAGATGTGACTCATCTTTGTCTTATATGGAGATGTGATTATCTTTGTATTGTGTCTTAAATAGATAGTGATATGTTATCCATATATTTTTTCCTATGATGTTGACTTGAAGAATGATGAATATTGGAATATTGCTTGTGTTCCAGGGTTATGTTTCTTCAGATTCATAGATGGTGAATGTTATTTGGAGGTTCAAGATGTTGTGATAATATCTCATGTTTTTGGATAAAATGATACTTCAATAGTTTATAGTATAAATATTCCATCATAGTGGGAGACTATGGTGAGAAAAGATGGGATATTTTATGATGATGTGAGCTCTTCTAGTCCATAGGATTCTCGTTTAGTGCTAAGGAAGAAAAAGGAGGTTGTTTTTAAAGAATCAATATGAGTTAGTGTAAGAGGGAGATGACACGAGATTGGGTTCTTTCATGACATGTTTCCTTAGGGCATGCGTTCCTTCATGACATTTTTCCTTAGGGAATTTGCAACCACAAATACCATGGTGACATTGTACATGTTGGCCACATGGAGGAGGTTGTATGATTTCAGAATTACTTGTTGTAGAGGGGGCTCATTTGTCACTAAAGGTGATGAAAATGAGCCCTAGACAACATGGGGTAGTTTGTATTCTTTCATGGGTTTATAGTATTGATATGGTAGTTCCTATGTTATGTAAATGTTCAGGAAGAAAGTGGGGGGGTGGATACAATGGACTACATGGATTAGAAGGTTTGTTGGAGTCATTAGAGGCTTGGATGAGGTGAATTAGAAAAATATCATGGTGTTCCCTTGCATTGGAACCTTGTTTATTTAAAACATCACATCATATCTTGACATCTGTACCCTTGGAGTGTATCACTTCATATTTGTGTGCCTACATGTGCCTTTATAGGTTGGTTGTAAGGGATAAATCCCACGTATGTATCGTTGGCCTCCCTTTTATCTCATACATATAGTGAAAGGAGAGAGTCATTCATCTTAATTAGCATTGTACACTTTTCTTTATACTTTATTTCATGGAGTGATATGCTAATGTTCATCAGGAAATCCTGGGAGAAGTTATCAAAGCCAAAGAGTATGTGTTTTGGGTAGATTTTTCTTTTGGGATACAAGGAAATTTACTCTTGTGAACAACATGTTGGATATGGTAATCAAGATCCTTACCACTCTTGTGTAAGATATGTAACTAAGAGTAGTAAACTAATAATATTCTTGTCTCTTCTGCCTCTTCTTTTTTACGTTGTCTCAAACTCTTGTCTTGGAGTTGCTAAGGTTTCTTATCGCTTCTAAAAAATATTGATAACCAAGGATAGGGTTTCATCCCTTGGAGACTTGGATATTAGGTTTTTGAGATGAAACATTGGGTTGTACTTTTTGAAGAGGATAAGAAGAGCAGAAGGCTTCTCTTGGAGGACATGCTTGTGTGATGCTAGCTTATTGGACCACCTTAGTGTGAGCTCAAATTTTCACTATTTTCCATAGATAGGGTTTTGGAAAGCTATCTAAGGATTGTACTATAATTTGTATAAGGCTATGATATGTACATTAAAATCATCTTTATCCATATTAATTAAGTTTCTAGTTCTCCAATAATTGTGTAATTTCATATTTAATTTTCCACCATCTATTTTTTCACAATTTTATAATTTCTAGCAGTTATATATCTTGTTTTTTTTACACAAATGGAAGAGAAAATTGTTAATATATTTATCATTTCTATTGAAGAATATAGGGAAAAATTGTTTTAGTACTTATAGTTTTCATATATGTTTTATGCGTGATAATATTGCTTAACAAACTTTGGTTTCTTTTCTCTTCAATTTCCTAGTGGTTTGGGGTTGTTAAAAATATTGTATGTGGTTTTTGTAGTTGTTTTTGTTTTATTTATATTTTATATCATCCCTAAGGCTCAACTTCATAGGTTTAATATCTAGTAAACCTTTAGTTAAGAGGTGAAATTTTTGAATTTCCCAAATTCATGCAATTTCGAGAGTAGGGAAGGGTCTCCAATCCTTGAACATGATTAGGGAAGGAAAATAAAGTAATTAATCGATCAACGATTCTCATATCTCTTATGGGACATGAAATATCCTAAAAAAAACACAAAAATCCCCTATAATGTAGCTTTGTCCTTGAGTGGTGTAGTGTCCCCTTCGTTACGACAACAATAGTGATGTACAATAGGTAATTTTTTTTTTTTTTTTGCATTACGAAATTAAAATCGTCACAACATAAGTAATAGTACCACAAGTGACACATCATCATAAATTAATAATGACACAATCAACGCATTAACATAATTAATAGAGACGCATAATCAACACATAAACATAAAGAGTGACGCAATTCAACATATCACGATCAAATGAAGCAAAATACTAATAAATGATTATTCATGTCACTGCATAATAAATAACTACCTGCCCAACCTACCCTACATGGTTAGGACCTCCAAGACACATAAGAATCGCTCAAGTCCAGGATTCATCCAATTGATTTTGACCATTTAAGGTGTCTGGACTAGTGAATATTCTCAGGAACAAAGATGTGTCTAAATCCCACTAATCCAATCCTAGTATAACCATCAATCCTAGAATTTAACATCAATAAATTAGAAATAAATCTCTTGCTCAATAATCAAACCATTCAATATAGTCCGATCTATTATCTGTAACGCCATCCTAGTATGAACGACTAAATTAAGTAGATCAATAACCTTCAACTTGAACCATAAACATCATAAGTAATAATTATAACCCATAATCAATTCTCATATAACAAGGACAATTTCGCAACTTATAAATCAAAATCTTCCAACCCTGGTACTATAGTTTTTCCATTACTCTACAATATAAGGTAATTCTAGTAGTATTACAATAAACTCAATTCTAGTGCATCGATGATACATAATCAAATTAATCTAATTTACCAACTAAATCTCAAGATCTTATAAATCTAATTAATATGAGCCACAACCACAGATTTGCACTCATATCTACATATTTATTATATCAATAATTATAACAATGAAGGGTTCACTTTTATAGGTAATTCTTCACTATAAATCAGATACACTAAAGAATATGGATATCCTCCTTTGGAAGGTAGTATTACATTTTATTCCCTACACGATTATGATATCCCAACCTTAATATAGGTAAGGATAACTCCATAAGTTCCTCTTATTCCAAGTACACATTGGGAGGAGTTATTACATCATTCACTCTTTGTATAAGATGTCAACAAGCATAACATCATGGTAATACCAAATATCGTGTGATAATTGTCCTTAAGAAGATTTAAGGATCAACTATTTAAGCTATGTATAAGAGGGGTTCTAAGGTCACCTACATATCCGTTTAAAAGGTAAAAGGAAGCCTACATAAAGAGCAATAATCAAGCAATGAGCTTCTTTATACCTCCATTAAAAGAACATAGAAAAGGAATCATAATAATAAATTAGGGTTCAATTACTAAATATCCAATGAAAGGTTTTGAAAGAAGCCCACTCTCCATCCATACTAGACTAATAATTTGACCCGCGGACTTTGGTTAAAGTAAGCAAGTTTATCTTTTTAGAGGGTGAACGCAAAATGCCAATGACATGGCAACAACAAGAACGCAAAAACAAACCCAAAGGGAGGGTGATGAATTAATACAAGAACTGCAGCAGCGTCCAGACCAATTCATTCAAGGGCAAGCCTTTAAACATCATCCCAGTAATACTGGTATCTTGAATTATAATTTTATCAGCAAACGGAATTCGAGGTGACAGTTCCAATTATCTCCAACGTCGAGGTTGACACCTATCGTTTGGTCTTGACTAGAATGCAAGATCCACACAATTTCTATAGCCCGATTCAGCATAGATTCTGAACCTCAGTCCTCTCATTCCGAGAGAGTAACGATCAATGAGAGATTGAGAGATGGACGATAAATCCTAATACCACCACCAATCGAATCTGTGCTGAGGGTAAACTTTTAAGGGAACCTCAGGAAGGTCAGACTAAAGGCAGAGGCCCCAAAATCGCGTCAATCAAGACCCCACAAGTTTTCTATATCCCAATCGAGATTTAATAAGTAGAGGAGCATTCAACGATGACTTCTAGAGGCCTCCAACCGGATCCGAGCCCTTACGCCGGTCGACGACATTCTCAGAGTTGAATTTCGGGTCTGCTATCATGCTGCATGCCTTTCCCGATTTGTCGCGGACATTGCCTCTAATAGTCTTGCCCGTCCAACAGATGGATGTCAACGATCTGCACACCAAGAGGTATTACTTTTGTTCGTATGTATCTCATCTGGATTGCAATTTTGTTTTTCATCGGAAATGTTTCTCAAACCAATTCTACTCCCGTCTTCTGTTGATGTCGTTGTGGGTTTTGACACCGTGTATGGAAGAGGCTAGATAGATGGTTTTAATGGTAATGAAAAATAGGGTTGATATTTCATAATTATGTGTAATTTCCCTCACTCGTGGATTCTCACTGGAATAGCCACATATCGCCACGTATCATCTCCGGACACTCTCAATCTTAAATGTACAGGGCATTGACTCCCGTTCCAGGATATCCGATAGCGTTGTTGTAACAATTACGGCTTCTCATTTACGACGAAACATGTCTTTCAGAATTTGAACTTTTGTGGCTCATGAAACACCTCTGTTTGAAGCCAGTATGCCACTGCTCCTCATGCGACACCATGATTGAAGTGATTTCGAGTCTGGGAAAGGGTTGCCAAAACCCCACGGATCTGAATGTCTGGCAGCGTTTTTACCTGTAAAGCATTGGGATTTGGAACAGAAGGGATGGGCAGCCAATCACACAGAGGCAAAGAAATTATACCTATATTAAGAGTCTCCACGAGCCCTCATTCCAGAGACCATAACCGACTATCCAGGGAGCACGAAATTTCATATTCGCTGAATAGTTGATTGATCGGAAGGATTAGCCACACAACGTTATGTTCGCACAGCTTCAACGACTCGAGAGTTAGAGACAGAAAACCCCAAAATTTCAAGTCGAAATTCAAGAGGGAGAGAGAGGGGACGGATTCCTGGTTGTCCACGCTTAGCAGCAATCTCCGGGTTTAATTAAAAATCGGTTCAGAGGGTAGAGGGAACTTCAATCCCAAAATCAATCTAAAGATATTCGAGAGGGATGAACAGTTTTCAGGAATGCCCATTACGCCCAGATATATGTAATGCCCATATATTACTAAGGGTCATTAAGTTTCCTAAACATTTTAAGAAAGTAAATTGAAACAAAACTTCATAACATAATATTGACTTTTATAACAGCAACTTCAGTAACTTGGATTTATCAATAAATAC
>ML781720.1:115452-175579 GCA_009831015.1 Picea engelmannii
CTCATCACACGTCTTGGGGAGCGTGAACCAGCACTGTCCTCCCAGGACTTCAGGTTTCGGAGGATACACGGTGGGAAACACCTCCACCCCTCCTAGCAGTACCAGGGTCAACACCCTATAATGGAGGATACACGGTGGGAAAAACCTCCACCCCTCCTAACAGAACCAGGGTTAACACCCTATAATGGAACACACACAGGGGCACCGTGTTGTTGGAGGTTTTGTCATCGTTTATTCGGTTTTGGACAGTGTTAGTACCAAAATCATAGCATAATCATGCATTAGTCCGCATATCATAGCAATGCATCCAAATCAATATAATTTCCCACATATTATTCATACCATAATGTTTCTCAACAGTGGTCCACATATCCACTTTCATCATCATCATCACTTGGCTATTTCATAGCCCATAACCTGCAGATTAGTCTGCAACACAAACTCATATATTTCTATGCATTATCATCATATAATTGCATACTTTCCTCATTTCAATTTGGTATCCACGTACCAATACATTCACATCAAAATTTTCCAATTTGAATTAGATTTCACAATATTCCATAATTCATACTCTTTATACATTCACAAGATTATCATTTACCAAAATAGATTTCATCGTATCCAACATTATTCTAACAGTATTAAACATTCAGCAATTTCTCTTTCTCACAATATGCCGCATCATATACATCATCATCAATAGCATTTAATCATTCATGAAATTTTCATTCACATAATAGCTCGCATTACATGCATCATCATCAATATCACTTAAACATTCATTACAGTTCTGAAGTTTAAAGTTTAAGTATATCACTTAAAGAGTTTCATTGTGACTAGGAAATATAGTGTATAGGCCTCAGGTAATCCTGGTTGTCTAAGTCAAAAAGGTGGTGTTACCTACACCCCACCTTCGAGAATCCTGTTCTCGAGGTGGTCAAAATAGTGAAGGATATCGCTGTAGGGTCTCGACATCCTCCCAAGTAGCAGATCCGGGACTATACTTGTCCCACTGGACCCTAACTTGGTCTACCAAACAGTTTCTGAGCTGTCGGACTCTACGGTCCAATATGCGTAACAGTTTGACCGTGAGGGTTCCCATGTCCAATACCTGCAATTATTTCCAATTTAGTTTATGTGATTTATCAGCAACGTAATGACGTAAAATGGATACATGAAATACATTATGAGTTTTATGCAAGTGGGTTGGCAGTACGAGACGATAGGCAACGGTTCCGATTTTCTCTTGGACCCTAAATGGCCCTATAAACCGTGGTGACAACTTTGTCCCCTTCTCGAACCATATGGTACTCTTATTAGGCCTGATACAGATGAAAACTTGGTCCCCCACATCAGTAACATCGTAAGTGTCTCTAACTGGAATGAAATGAGCACTCTTAGTTAACTTATCCACTATCACAAGAATGGCATTGTGTCTATGAGATGTGAGTGGCAACCCTACAACAAAATCCATAGAGATGACTTCCCATTTGGACATAGGAATATCATGTGATTGTAGGAGGCCTGTGGGGTGATGGTGCTTGGCCTTCACTTGTTGACACTCTAAGCATCTGGCGATGAAATGGACTACATCGCGCTTCATGCTTACCCAAAAGAAGAGTTTCTTCATCTCCGCGTACATCTTCTTCACGCTCGGATGCGCAAAATAAAGTGATCTATGGGCTTCCTTCAGTATGATGCTTCGAATATCCCCATTCTCCGGGATGTACATCCTTCCTCGATATCTCAACAATCCGTCTGTTTCTAGATCATACCCTTCATACTTTGGGTCTATCTACCTTCCGTTCTGGAGGTTTGAGGTAACTTTTAAATACCAATTGTCTCCTAGTAGTTGTGCCATCACCTGTTCCCTCAGACTAACCTTTAAGGTAGCCAAGGAGAAGATACGTGGTCTCCTACTCAAGGCATTTGCGACCACATTTTCCCTTCCCTTTATATAYGAAATACCAAAATCATACTCACTCATAAAATCACTCCATCGCCTTTGCCTGGCATTCAGATCTCTTTGGGTGAAGAGATGTTTTAAACTTTGATGGTCTGTTTTGAGTTCAAAATTTAGACCCACAAGATAGTGCCTCCAAAGTTTCAGAGCTAGCATTACAGCTGCCAACTCTAAGTCATGGGTCGCATATAACTCCTCGCGCTTCTTCAACTTTCTTGACGCATAAGCTATCACTCATCCATCCTGCATTAGCACGGCCCCCAACCCTTGTTTCGAGGCATCCGTGCAAACCATGAAGTCCTTTTCCATAAAGGCAATAAAGGGCTTGGAAAAAATTGCATCCATGATAGGTACAACTCGCCTCCTACAAAGACACCCATGGATAATATTCACCCCTGTCTTTCACTATGTCTGGACATTCTTAAACCACAACACCTCGTATTACATGGCTTGGATGATATCCTTTGGGAACTTTCCCTTTTGTATGGATGCTGGCCCAATAGGTCACTTTGTCTTTTTCTTCAGCTTTGTATAGTAGGTCATTTTAATGTCTTTGAGCTATTAGATGATATGATAGGGGTTTTATGCATGCATTTGATAAAATTAATGATGAAATATGATTGGCATTGCTATGATCCCGAGGATTAATGAGCCCATGGAGAGTGAAGTTTTTGATGTGCAGGACCATGCCCGATGGACAGGTACCAATTGGACCGGTACACATGGGGAGATGATTAGTTCGGACCCCCATGGGGCTCAAGAGCCTATCAGATGGTTGTTTGGACCTCATCAGGAGCAGAGACGGGACAATGATTGGTCGAGCCTTTGCATGAGAGAAGAAGAAGGACATTTTCATCTAGGACGCCTTGGTTGAGCCCAGCCCTAGGGGGATGCCCCACTACAGGTGGAACATGTCCCTCTGTTGACCCAAGACGTCCTCCAGAGATCCTAGACATCACCTCCAGCACTTGGTAGCTTTACAGGGCGGTTTGGCACATGTGGCAGAGTTTGGAGGCCCAGAGAGAGCCAACGTTTGTCTTCTAGTGCTGATATTTGCCCTAAAAAGGGCCAACGTCTTCCTCAAAGGGGCTAGACGTCTTGGTTACTACTCATTTAGGGTTTTCCTTAGGCAGTTTAATGTAAAACAATATGATTTTTAGTTATTGGCCTTGTCAGTTGTTTTAATGACCTAATATTTAATTAAAGGTCACTAGATGATATAAATTGAGGATGTTTTCCCTCATTTTGACATAACACAATTCACTCACATAAGTGAGATCTGATTTTTGTGCCCTTCTTGGGTAGATTTGTTGTCTAAGTGAGGCGCACTTGCTATTGGAGGGGTATTTTTGGCATTTTTTGGCATTTCTCTCAAGGAAGGTTTACAACTAGGGTTTTCTTATGCTCTTCTTCATGATATGTAAGTGAACTTTCTTACAAAACTTCTAAATTGAATGGTTTTAGGTGTAATTTTCTTGCATTTTCTTATTATATTGTTGATTTAAAACCCCTAGTAACAAGCACACAAGTAGGTCATTGTTACATGTCCCCTTAGAGAGAGATATTTTTCAGCCATTGAAGGAGAGAGATTAAGCCTAGCCTTTGCTACACTTATCTTTCTTCTTCCCTTGAGCTAGCATTGAAGTTTATAGGTTGAAAGAAGGAGATGTCCTAGGCCTAGGTTACCTACACCTAGGGTTTTCACCTTCTAAGGTTTGAAAGCCTTGTCTTTGCAACACTTTCTCCCTTACACTTATTCTTTAGGCTAGCCATTTTTCCAAGTTGATTTAGAGAAGGAGGAAAGAGCACGAGGCCTTGCTTAAGCAACACCAGAGTGAGCCTCTTTCCCCTAGGGTCTTGATTCTAGGGCCCTACCTTTGCAGCACCATAGAACCCTACCCTCTAGTTTTTGAGTCATCATCCTTTCAAGACCTTGTGCCCTTATCGTTTGACTCCATATACCCTAATGCACAGATATTTGATCTCCAACGTTGAAGTTTTAGTGTACAAAACTACTTTCAAAACTTTAAATTTTCAAACCCTAACTAACAAACTAACCTATTTAGGGCTGACATCACAGTTGGATATTTCATCTTGACACAACAAAACCTGAATATAAGCAATTAAGTGATGATTTCAAGCATTTATTGAACAAATTGTTGATTGGATATACGGTTGGCTTAGTCATCTCTTTGGATATTGATGAATTGATGGTCTTTCATAAGCTAATTGACAAAATGTTGACTTCATTTTATATCTCTTGCATTGCTTATTAAATAATATTAGATAGTTATTGAAGTACTAACCCTTTGAGTTATAGCCTGCATATATATATATATATATTGTGTTTCTATTATCTTGTCCCAGGCAGGTGTTTTCAATAGGGCATACACTTCATTTATTGGTTGATTAGCCGAACTGTGTAAAATTGGTGGTAACCTGTGAGGAGGAAACTCTAAAACTTAGCCTCATACTTTCTGCCTCTTCAAACCCTAGGTTACCGGGGATGTCTCCCCTGGGCTAACCTCCCTAAATAGAAAGAACCTCCCCATCGAGGTGACATTGGGTGGGGAAGGTTCCCGTTAAGCCAGTTTGGTCTCTATCGTTTAGTCTATGACCTAAACTACAAACTGTGCGATAACATTTTGGCACCGTTGCTGGGGAACACTGTCAATCTTCCTCAACGACAAATCTTTTGGTAAGCCTTGCCTAAAAAAACCTTTCTCTTACAAGCTTACCTAGCAACTCCAGTAGAATTTATTTCCCCTATTCTTTGATAGTTTCAGGAAAGCTATCTGGCGACTCCACTAATGACGAAGCCAACTATGACTTCACAATGGGATCTAGGGAACTACAAGCCTTTGGACTTGAGTAAAATCCTGGGATATCCCAGAAAACTTCCTCCTCTCTATAAGTATTGGTTCCCTCGATTTGTTGGCATCAATGGAGAGTGTCTCGATTCTCACATGAGAAAATTTTGGGAGTTCTTTCAATACTTCCCTATCAGCGACGAGGCTGAAGACTTGGTGATGAAACTCTTCTCTACCTCTCTGCATTGAGGGGCTAAAAGATGGTATGATAATCTTCCATATGCCAGCATCACATCTATGGACCTTTTTGAAGAAATTTTCCTTGCAAAGTGGGTCATGAAAATGGAAGATATACAATCATTGCTGAAAGGGCTTGAAAGCATAAAACACACAGAGCCTAAGATTGTCAGAGCTTCTAGGGATAGGTTCCAGAAGTTGCTTTACCAGATTCCTCAAAGCCATCATCCTGGAGAGAAGAACCTCGTTTATCTCTATACTAATGGACTTCAAGGACATTTGAGCTTCATTCTAAATAAAAGGAATCCAAAAACACTTGCAGAAGATCACAATATGGCCATTCAAATTGAAAAAAGTATTTTCTTGACCGGAACCAATGCCATGGGCACTCTCAGCTTGATAAAACTAGTTTCCCTTGAAACCTTTGTTGAAGATCCATAAGAGAGAAGGGAACAAGTTTTCAACCAACAGAATGAGGATGTGACTAAGGGGAAAGAACCTAAGAAAGATGATGAAGTATCCATCCGTGCTCCTCCCTCTGATGAAGTCATCCAAGAACTTGTTTCTCCTATACAACAAAGTGAAGATGAGGTTAATTACTTTCCACTTCAGAATTCCAATGATACTATGTTCCTTGATTCAAAAGATGAAGGGGAAAAGAAAAATTTGAACGAAGTTGATGGCCCTTGCTGTACAATCAAAGAATTAGGCCTTCTAATTGAAGAAGGAGGAGGAATCCATGAGGATGAGACCATAATGCATGCCGAAAACACCAAACTCCTCGAAGTTCCTGTGCAAGAAGAAATAGTAAGTTACCCTCCTCCCCTAATTCTTGATGAGGCTTTACCTTATAATGAAGAGGAGGAGGAGAATGAATTTTCAAATGTTACAAACCCTACATGTTATGACACAGATAATGACATTGTTGATAACATTGATGAGTTCATACATGTTGGGAGACGTAGTTGGGATATAGTTGGTTATGACCTAGATCCCATCTATGAAACTGAGAGTCATTTCCAATTGTTTCCCGTGCAATTGTCACAACATATTACTTCCGACCAATGGCAACCAGGAGATGAGGTTTTTACCCATACTTTTCAAAAAACCAAGGATGACCTAGTACCTTATTCTCCTAATGATTTTCGGTCTAAATTTGATATTTTTGATGAGTACCCTTCTGAGCACTTGGACTCTCTCCATGAAGATGATTGCCAACTACCATTGTGCTTAGATTTTAATACAGTTAAGGACATTGTTTGCCTAAAGAAGGTTTCTCATGACTTTTCACTCTAGCCACCTGTTATTACTTTACCATGTTTTTCCATTAAAGGTGTAGTTGGGAAATACCTTTTTTATGTTGAGTTTCCTCTTAGGCAAGCCCTAAACTCCAGGGTTTGGTTGGATGTTGCGAGTATGAGTCAGTCATCCTAGTTTTTCAAATTTCCCTTACTAGTTTTCCAGTCGTCTACTAGGTCTTTGATGATCCCTTCCTTGACTTCAGAGTGTGAGGATGCCCTAGGTAGCTAGTTTGTAGGCCCTTTGAGTCATTTTTCTGAACTTTGCATTTCTCATGACCCTTTCTTGAAGTGGATTGATTATTTTCCTTGTAGATGCACTTGGCAGGATTCTATCCCTCCCACCCCCCTCCATGAGTTAGACTTTATGACTTCCGATGATATAAAATATGCTCTAACCCATGTTATTTTTGTGTTTGATTTATCACTATTCTAGTTTATGATGAAGCACAAAGGAAGGTATTGTGGGACATTGTTGGATTGGCTTCATTGGTTGTTTGACTACACCAACATCTAGCCAACAGGTAAGTATATGTAGGTAGGAATTCTTCTGTGTATTATACCATTTGCATTTCATGATAGTTTGTTTCCTCACCTGCATATTGATTGTTTTATTTCAATCATATACATATATATTATATTTGTGGGGTGGAAATACCACCCCAACTTTGTTACTGATGCCTTATTCGAGTGTGAGTAGGTCTATAGGTTTATGCCAAAGATGTTGAGGTTCTCATGCACTCTATGGTGAGCACATGCCCCCGAGTTGGAGCCATATGTTATCCCCAATTCGTAGGGATAACTTGGAGATCATGTCTCGAGGCCCACAGGTCCTACACATCGAGTACCGAGAGAAAGATTGACCTGAGCATGGCCCTAGAGGGCCCATGTTTCTTATCCTTCATCAGACCTGTCCTGTAAGTAGCAACAACACCCATCACTTGTGGCTTGGACTTGCATCAGAGAGGACTCTTGCTCCATGAGGTAATTGGTCTAGGTATCATGGTATGTGTCATGTTTGATCATTATAACTTTCAGATATATGCATCAGATTCCTTACATTTCTGACGACTGCTTGGATCTTACACTAACCCACTTGACCATGGTTGGGGGAATTAATGGGGTGCCCTAGAGATCTTGTATTCATAGGTTTTGGTTAGCCACCAAGGGGGATTTTGAAGAGCCATCATTCACTCCCATCATTATATCTCTTTTACATCTTATCTCCCATTCATCTAATCCATTCCCCTAGTTCGAACATTAGGATGACCTATTTATGGGGTTACACCTTATCCTGTGGGAAGAAGGGGCTAAAGGCCCAGGGGGTAAAAGCAGCTGGTAAAAGATAAAATCCATAAAAATAAAACCTAGAGATGCCTCGTGCAGGGATCCCCGAGAAGGCAATAAAAAGCCTCTCAATAAGAAACAAGAGGGACCCTAAGAAAATGTACAAAACAAGACCTAGCCAAGAGGATGGGGGGTCTCATCATGAGCCAGCCCATTATGTTCATAGGTACCTAACAGTATGACACTGCCATTATCTAGTTACCACTCCAAGACAATAACCTTTGGTTGCATGGCCAGGGGAAAGGGGGTCTTATCACGAGCCATCCTTATCATCTCTGTGAAAGTACTCATGGGTAACACTGTTAGCTCTGGTCACCACGCCAAGTCAGTTTCCTCTAGTTAGACCTTGAAATAAAAAAGAAAGAAAAAACAATGAATAAAAGAAAGAATAAAGGCAATAAAGGGCTTGAAAAAAATTGCATCCATGACAGGTACATCTCGCCTCCTACAAAGGCACCCACGGATAATATTCATCCCCGTCCTTCACTATGTTTGGACATCCTTAAGCCACACCACCTCGTATTACATGGCTTGGATGATATCCTTTGGGAACTTTCCCTTTCGTATGGATGCTAGCCCAATAGGTCACTTTGTCTTTTTCTTCAGCTTTGTATAGTAGGTCATTGTAATGTCTTTGAGCTATTAGATGATATTCTAGGGGTTTTATGCATGCATTCGATGAAATTAATGATGAAATATGATTGGCATTGTGATGATCCCGAGGACTAATGAGCCGGTGGAGGGAGAAGTTTTTGATGTGCAGGACCATGCCCGATAGAAAGGTACCAATTGGACTGGTACACATGGGGAGATGATTATCTCAGACCCCCATGGGGCTGAAGAGCCCATCAGATGGTTGTTGTGACCTCATCAGGAGCAGAGATAGGACAGTGATTTGTCGAGCCTTTGCACAAGAGAAGAAGAAGGACATTTTCATCCAGGACGTCTTGGTTGAGCCCAACCTTAGGGGGTTGACCCACTGCAGGTGGAACATGTCCCTCTATTGACCCGTGACATCCTCCAGTGATTCTAGACATCACCTCTAGTGGTTGGCGGATTTACAGGGCGGTTTGGCACGCGTGGTAGAGTTTGGAGGCTCAGAGAGGGCCAACGTTTGTCTTCTAGTGCTGAGATTTTCCCTAAAAAGGGCCAACGTCTCCCTCAAAAGAGCTAGACGTCTTGCTTACTACTCATTTAGGGTTTTCCTTGGGAAGTTTAATGTAAAACAATATGATTTTTAGTTATTAGCCTTGTCGGTTGTTTTAATGACCTAATTTTTAATTAAAGGTCATTGGATGATATAAATTGAGGATGTTTTCCCTCATTTTGACATAACACAATTCACTGACACAAGTGAGATCTTATTTTTGTGCCCTTCTTGGGTAGATTTGTTGTCTAAGTGAGGCACACTTGCTATTGGAGGGATATTTTTGGCATTTTTTGGCATTTCTCTCAAGGTTTACAACTAGGGTTTTCTTATGCTCTTCTTCATGATATGTAAGTGAATTTTCTTACAAAACTTCTTAATTGAATGGTTGTAGGTGTAATTTTCTTACATTTGCTTATTATAATGTTGATTTAAAACCCTAGGTAACAAGAACACAAGTAGGTCATTATTACATGTCCCCTTAGAGAGAGATATTTTTCATCCATTGAAGGAGAGAGATTAAGCCTAGCCTTTGCTACACTTATATTTCTTCTTCCCTTGAGCTAGCGTTGAAGTTTATGGGTTGAAAGACGGAGACATCTTAGGCCTAGGTTACCTACACCTAGGGTTTTCACCTTCTAGGGTTTGAAATCCTTGTCTTTGCAACACTTTCTCCCTTAGGATTATTCTTTAGGTTATCCATTTTGCCAAGTTTATTTAGAGAAGGAGGAAAGAGCATGAGGCCTTTCTTAAGCAACACCGGAGTGAGCCTCTTTCCCCTATGGTTTTGATTATAGGGCCCTACCTTTGCAGCACCATAGAGCCCTACCCTCTAGTCTTTGAGTCATCATCCTTTCAAGACCTTGTGCCCTTATCTTTTGACTCCATATACCCTAAGGCACTGATATTTGATCTCCAACGTTGAAGTTTTAGTGTACAAAACTACTTTCAAAACTTTAAATTTTCAAACCCTAACTAACAAACTAACCTATTTAGGGCTAACGTCACAGTTGGATATTTCATCTTGACGCAACAAAACTTGAATATAAGTAATTAAGTGATGATTTCAAGCATTTATTGATCAAATTGTTGATTGGATATACTGTTGGCTTAGTCATCTCTTTAGATATTGATGAATTGATGGTCTTTCATAAGCTAATTGACAAAACGTTGACTTCATTTTATATCTATTGCATTGCTTATTAAATAATATCAGATAGTTATTGAAGTACTAACCCTTTGAGTTATAGCCTGCATATATATATATATATATATTGTGTTGCTATTATCTTGTCTCGGGCAGGTGTTTTCAATAGGGCATACACTTCATTTATTGGCCGATTAGCCAAACTATCTGACATTGGTGATAACCTGTGAGGAGGAAACTCTAAAACCTGGCCTTATACTTTCTTCCTCTTCAAACCCCAGGTTACCGGGGACGTCTCCCCTGGGCTAACCTCCCTAAACAGAAAGAACATCCCCATTGAGGTGACATTTGGTGGGGAAGGTTCATGTTACGCCAGTTTGGTCTCTATCCTTTAGCCTATGACCTAAACTACAAACTATGGAATAACATGACCCAACTATCCGCGAATAGGTAGGAATCATGTGGGGTTTTTGTTTTTGAAAATAGCTAACCAATTTTAATACTTGGGTTGAGTAAAAGATTTACAGTGATACCAAAAATTTACTTCTAAATTATACAAAATCCATCACAATGTAAACTCATTACAAAATTAATCTTATCATAGTTACAAATCTAAAATAGAATACCATAACTACCTCCCTACCAAAGCTACAAAATTTCTGCAACATAGCTTTACCCAGTGTGATCCATTTCTCATCTAGACCATTTTTGTTATAGAATTTTCTCAATGACACATCCCCACTTGCACAATTAATTTAATTTTTAATCAAATAATTTTGAATTATTTCCCCCTTACATTTGTCATCCTCTCCCTCAAGTTGCACAAGTAATTCCACATTTTATTTTAATTAAAGTCAATTTCTGTCACCTTTCTTAAAACAACTCCTTAAATCAGTATATGTTGTCTCTTTATTTCCCATATTCCCATTTAATAACCAACAACTTACTAAAACTGAGTTGAGTTAAAATAAGAGTCTTCTTCTAGTTAGACTAGTGTTTACTAGACTCTAGATACCTTTCTATGCGTGCACATCCTTTCAACTCTATTCCTTTCTTATCTTAAATTCCAATTTAGTATTTTCTTGCACACATGTGTATTAAAAAAATCTTTAGGTTTATTTCATTTTACTTAATTATTAAATTTATTTACCTCATTTCGTTTTTTTGATTTAGCTAATAATTTAGTTTAGAAAGAGTGAGCGGAAGATATCTCAGCGGATTAGCGCATATTTTGAAGTGATAATTTTGAATTTAAGAAGGCGTACCATGCAAACATCTGAAAATACTATAATTTAAGAACATCTTAAATGTTATGTTTTAGAGTTGGACGATCGCGTGAGATTGTTGGGGAGTGTATTTTATTTTAATGTAGTAGCTTAGACTACAGATTTGATGGGTTTGATCTTATTTGTCTGTCACAAACATTTATTGTAATAAATACTTAGTAGTTGAATGCTTTTATTTTGATAGGATAACACTAAGGTACTTGGAGGGAAAGATCTACGAGCTTGCGTTATATAAATACGTGTGTATTTTCCCAGAAGAGGTTGTTGATGGTTATTGATGAAAACTATTATAGAGGTTGTTGATAGTTGTTGCCATTATTGCTGAGAGTTGTAGAGTTGTTGAAGAAGCATTGTATGAATCCATGTACACATCATTTGAATGAATATAACATAGATGTGTCATTCCAAATGTTTGGTGTTGCAATGTTTATCTGAATGAATGAATGTTAGGCTTTCTATTTAAGTACAAATCTCTGTTATTTCTTGTTCTTATGTTATCAATGCATTTACATGGTTGAATGTATGAATCTCTAAGATATTAGATAAGTTTCAATTGTTTCTCTTCTATGAGTAAGTGCAAGGAGTGCATAGTGTTTGCAAGGTTTGCATGACAGAGTTTGTTTCGACTCAGAAGCTGAGAAGAGAAAACATGAACCTTTTGTATGCAAGGAGTGCATAAGAGTCCGCAAGGTATGCGTCGACAGAGTATTTTGAATCATAATCTCGAGAAGAGTAACCTAAGAGTATATGCAGAAGAGTGCGAAGAATTGTCGTAAGGTGTGCGCAGTGATCCAAATAGAAGCTAAGTTGTGGAGGAGGACCTATTGCAAGGCATGCACAGGATAAAATTCGACTAAGTGTCGAAGAAAATGCTCTAAGGAGAAAAAGTTCAAAAAAGAACAAGCTCAAGAGGGAGAGCGGGCAATAAACCTTCAATAGGGAGGATCCCTTTAAGGTTTCCCAAATCAATGAGAAATATAAATCTAGGAGGGAGCAAGATCATTCCAAGCCATCAGATTTGGGAGGGCTACAAGAAGGATAGTCGTAGAAGTATTTCGACACTTTGTGGTTCAAAGTGTTTTGAAGTGTTGCAAGTGTGGGGATCGTCGAAGTTGTGAAGCTGCTAATTTATCCTAGTCGTTGGATGTGAGGCAGTCCCGTGGTAGCATATTGGAGAGTTCGGGAGATAGAGGCTCAAATAATTTGCATGGAGCAAGAAAAATCTTTGCAAAGTCGCGAAGGTTGAATTAGAGTTGGACCATTAGATCGAGGAGAACATGTGGAAAATATTTGTGTGTTTCAATAGAAAGGCATTTTGGGAAAGTCAAGGGTGAAGGTTGTAAAACCACCAAAGCCGAAGTTGTGAAGAGGATTGGCTCGAGGTTTTAGCTCGAGGTCATATGAAAAGAAGAGCCTAGACACTGGGTCTAGATCCTGGCAGTTGAAGTTACCATAGGTTCCCAAAAACGACTGTTTGGGTAATAGAAGCCTACGAAGTAACAAAAGGGGACCTGTGTAAGTTATTCCAAGGTTTGCTAAAGGCTCGAAAAGCTGATTTGTCTTAAGTGTTTTGAAGATCCTTGACCAGGAGGTCACAGAATCCCTAAGAGGGAAGGGGGGCTACATCAAGTGGTATCAGAGCCAGAAAATTGATTTCTGTAGGAAAGTGGAGATAACTTGATATCATCAAGTGGTATCAGATACATCAAGTTGTAGCTATGAAAATAAGAAAAGTTCAGCGCAATTCCACCTAGGAGATGTGTAGAGACACCAGTAGAAAATTGAGAAATGGAAAGGGAGATGATAGAACTCTGATCAAGGTTAGATGCTATGAACATAATGCAAAGGAGAGCACATGATGTTGGAGACGTCAGTGATGCAGAAAGAAAATAGAGAGAAGTTGAAGAAGATGTAGAAAAGGATGCTATTGAAGAACGCTTGCTGAAAGTTGTTGTCAAATTGGGAGCTAGAGAAAAGATAGATATTCCAGTGTATGAAAGAAACTTAGATGTTGAGGAATTGCTTGATTGGATACGAGAAATGGACAAGTATTTTGACTATGAAGATGTTAATGAGAAGAAAAAGGTGAAACATGTTGTCACCAGGTTGAAAGGACATGAAGCACTATGGTGGGATGAACTGTAGGCTTCCAAAAGATGTAATGGCAAACAAAAGATCAAGAATTGGGACAAAATGGTAGCCAAGATGAAGGCTAAATTCATACCCAAGGATTATCACATAAATATTTTCAAGAAGTTGTAGAACCTAAGAGAAAAAGGAATGAAATTGAAGGAGTACACAGAGGTGTTTTACAAGATGAACATCAGGGATAGACAGAAAGAGAAAGATGATGAAAAGGTTTCCAGATATATCAATAGCCTGAGATATGAAATACATGACAAAATCAACATGATGGTAGTAAGTAAAGTGGAGGATTTTTATCAGACTGCTTTGAAGGAAGAGGAAAGTTGGCCAAAAATCAGATTTAATGAAGCAGAGGAACAAGTCTAAAAACAGATAAGGGGATTGCGCATGACTAGGCATGGAAGCCCAAGGGTGAGACTGAAAAACCACATAATGACTTAAAAAGAGGAGGAATTTCCCGAGGGAGACAGAGTGGTGGAAGAATTTATTTTCCTTGAGGAAGAGGAAGAGGCAGAGAGGTGAAGTGTTATGTCTTTGGAAAGATAGGACACATGTCTTGGGAATGACCCGAGAGAAATAAAGAAGGAGGTGAAGTTAACATTTCAGAAGCGTAGAAGCGAAATGATGAAGTAGAAGGAGCAAAAGATGCATGATCTTTGATGATGAAGAAGGTTCTCTTGAATCCAGAGCTACAGGTTGAAAGGCCAGTGCAAAGGAACAATTTGTTCAGAATTGTATGCAAGACTAAAGATAGAGCATGCAAGGTGATAATTTATAGTGGGAGTACTGATAAATTAGTATTCACGGAGATGGTGGAGAAATTGGATCTCGATGCAACTGCACATGCAAGTCCATATAAAGTCTCATGGTAACAGTAACTAAACAATTCCTAGTTGAATTTAAGATAGGGGGATATAGAGATGAGATTTTGTGTGATGTGATTCCCATGGATGTATGTCATGTTTTGTTGGGGAGACCATGGAAGTTTGACATGAATGTCATTCATGATGGGAGAAATAATACTTATACCTTGGAGAAGAATGGTAGGACACACATGTTACTGCCAATAGAGGAAAATAAAGTAAAGGAAGAAGCCAAGACAATTATACTTCTCATGAGTGGGAAGGAACTCTTGAGTGAAGTAGAGAAGGAACAAGAGATGTAGTTTTTTGTTGTGAGGAAACCGAGAGTTATCCTTACAAGTACTTCTATTAGGGATCTGCTTGAAGAAGTTCAAGGGATGTTAGGGAATTTTGCTGACATAATAGTTAGGGAATTTTTGCTCACATAATAGGGAATTTTTCTGACATAATAATGAATTGAAGATGGATCCAAAGAAGGTGAGTGAAATCAGAGAATGGTTGTCTCCAAGAAGAATATACGAGGTGAGAAGATTCCATGGATTAAGAAGTTTCTATAGGAAATTCATTAGAACTTTCAATGGGATTAGTGCAAAAATGATGGATATGATGAAGAAGAGACAAAAGTATTTCAAATGGACATAAGAAGTTGAGAAAAGTTTCAGGAAATTAAAGAAGAAGATAACATAATGACTGATTCTGGTCTTTACATATTTCGGGAAGACATTTCAAGTAAGATGTGATGCTAGTGGAGTTGCAATTGGAGCATTCTTGAGCCAAGATAATAGGCATGTTGCATATTTCAATGAGAAGATGAATGAAACTAAGAGAAATTACTTCACATATGATAAATAATTTCAAGCAATAATTCAATCCTTGAAGAAATGAAGGCACTACCTTGTTCCAAAGGAGTTTGTTTTGTATAGCGATAATCATGATTTACAATTCATAAAGAAACAAGAGAAGTTAAATCAAAGACATACTAAGTGGATAGATTTTATGAAAAATTTCACTTTTGTCATTAAACATATTTATGATAATGCTAACAAATTTGTTGATGCATTGAGCAGGAGATGCTTGATTCTGTAGGAATTTCGAGTGAAAACCTTAGGGTTTGAACACCTTAAGGAGATGTATTGTGATGATCCATATTTTAAAGAGGAATATGAAGCATGTGAAAATCCTATGCTCAGAGATGGAAGCCAGTGGAGAGAGTATATGATTCAATATGGGTTGTTGATTAAAGGTTGTCAGTTGTGCATACCAAAGTGCTCAATGAGAGAAACTTTGTTGAAGAAAAAACATAGTGGAGGTATAGTAGGACATTTCGGCCATGATAAGACATTTGCACAATTGAACAATTCATACTATTGGATAGGCATGAGAGGAAAAGTGAAGAATTTTTTGAACATATGTAATATTTTCCAATGTGTGAAAGGGAAGAAATAGAACATCGGGTTGTATAAACCATTGCCTATTCTAGAGAGGCCTTGGGATGCAATAAGAATGGATTTTGTGTTGGGATTTCCAAGGAAACAAAGAGGAAGTGATTCCATTTTTGTTGTATTTGATATATTCTCAAATATGGCACACTTTATCCGATGCCAGAAAGCTAGTGACGCAACACACATTGCAAATTTGTTTTTCAAAGAAGTTGTGAGACTTCATGGGTTGCCCAAGAGTATTGTCTCAAATAGGGACACTAAATTTGTTGGTCATTTCTGGAGAAAATTCTAGAAGAAGCTGGGGATGAAATTGTCCTTTAGTTCTTCATATCACCCTCAAATGGATGGACAGACTGAGGTGGTGAATTAGAGTTTAGAAAATTTTCTGAGGAGTTTGGTCACTGAACACCATAGCCAGTGGGATCAAATTATGTCACAAGTAGAGTTTTTATACAATGACTCAGTAAACAGAAGTACATTAAAGATTCCATTCCAGATAGTGTATGGAATGCATCCAAGTGAAGTATCAAAGTTGATAGATCTAGAGAAGAATGAATTCAGAAGCACTGGAGAAAAAGACTTCACTGCAGAAATGCGGAAGCTTCATAATCAGATCAGAGAGAAGTTGCAGAGGAGCAACAACGAATATAAACTTGGAGTTGATCAACATAGGAGAAGACTTCAATTTGAAGTTGGAGATAAATTTGTATCACATCTTAAGAAGGAAAGGTTCCCAAGAGGAACATATAATAAGTTGAAGCTGAAGAAGATAGGACCATGCAAGATCCTTAGAAAATTTGATGAAAATGCTTATGAGATAGAGCTTCCAGAAGATGTGGGTATATCACCCATATTCAACATTTCAAACCTGTATCCTTAGAATGAATATGAAACCAGAGGATCAAAATATCAGAAGGAGATCTATTGGGAGAAGAAGATATATGTAGAAGAAAATCCACGGATGGAGAAGATCGTAGATCAGAGAACTAGTAAGAAGAACAAAAGGAAAACGTATTTTGAGTATTTTGTAAAGTGGAAAGGAAACCCAATAGAAGATGACAATTGGGTAAATGAAGAAGATATTCAGAATCATGGAAAGACAATACAAGATCTCATGGACAATAATCCATGAATTTTTGTCTAGAGTTGTATGATGCAGGAGCATCACCAACAAAGCACGAGTGGAAGACAACTCAACGCACTAGCGCATATTTTGAAGTGATAATTTTGAATTTAAGAAGGCGTATCACGAAAACATCTGAAAATACTGTAATTTAAGAAAATCACAAATGTTTTAGAGCTGGACGATTGTGTGAGATCATTGGGGAATGTATTTTGTTTTAGTGTAGTATCTTGTAGTACAGATTTGATGCGTTTGATCTTATATGTCTGTCACAAACATTTATAGTAATAAATACATAGTAGTTGAATGATTTTATTTCGATAGGATAGCACTAAGGTAGCTTAGAGGAAAATTTCTATGAGGTCAGATTGTATAAATAGGTGTGTTGTTTCCTAGAAGAGGTTGTTGTTGGTTATTGTTGAAAACTATTGTAGGGGTTGTTGATAGTTGTTTCCATTGTTGCTAAGAGTTGTAGAGTTTCTCAAGAAGTATTGTATGAATCCATGTAGACATCATTTGAATGAATATAAAAGAGAGACATTGTTCCAAATGTTTTGTTTTGTTTATCTATCTGAATGAATGAATGGTAGGATATTTATTTAAGTACGATTCTCTATAATTTCTTGTTCTTATGTTATGAATTCATTTACATGGATGAATGTATGAATATCTAAGATATTATATAAGTTTCAATTGTTTCTCTTATATGATAAAGTGCAAGGAGTGCATAGTGTTCACAATGTGTGAATGATAGAGTCTGTTTCAACTTAGAAGCTCAGAAGAGACAACGTGAAACTTTTGTATGAAAGGAGTGCATAAGAGTGAGTAAGGTGTGCACCAACAAAGTCTTTTGATTCATAAGCTCGAGAAGAGTAACCTAACATTATTTTCATAAAAGTGTGAAGAACTATCGTAATCTGTGTGAAGTCATCTAGAGAGAAGCTAAGTTGTGGAGGAGGATCTGTTGCAGGGCGTGCATAGGCTAAAATGCGACTAAGTGTTGAAGAAAACGCTCTAAGGGGAAAATTTTGAAAAAGAACAAGATTAGGAGGGATATTGGGTGAGAAACCTTCAATAGGTAGGAGACCTTTAAGGTTTCCAAAATCAACAAGAAATATCCATCTAGGAGGTAGCGGGATCATTCCAAACCGTCAGATCTGGGAGGGCTACATAGAGGATATCCATAGAAGTCTTTCGACACTTGATGGTTCGAAGTGTTTTGAAGTGTTGCAAGAGCAAGGATCTTCAAAGTCGCGAAGTGATCCTAGACTTTGAATGTGAGGAGGTCACGTGGCAATGAATTGAAGAGTTCGGGAGATAGAGGCTCGAAGAATTTGCGTGGAGAAAATGAAATCTTTGTGAAGTCGCGAAAGCTGAATTAGAGATGGGACATCATATCCAGGAGGACACGCAGTAGAGATCTGTGTGTTTCAACAGAAATGAATTTCGGGATAGGTCAAGGATGAAGGTCTTAAAACCACCGAAGTCGAAGTTGTTAAGAGGATTGGCCTGAGATTTTATCCCGCGGCCATATGACAAGAAGAGCCTAGCCTGTGAAGCTAGTGCCTGCCAGTTGAAGTTACCAGAGGTTCCCTAGAATGGCTATGCAGGTAATAGAATCCTGTGAAGTAACAAAAGGGTGCCTGTGTAAGTTGTTCTAGGTTTTTCTAGAGGCCCAAAAATATGATTCATCTTAAGTGTTTTGAATATCCTTGATCAAGAGTTCACAGAATCAATAGGAGGGAAGGGGGGCTGCATCAAGTGGTATCAGAGCCACATAATTAATTTTTGTAGGCAAGAGAAGATAGCCTGATATCATCAAGTGGTATCAGATACATCAAGTTGTAGTTGTGAAAATGAGAAAAGGTCATCACAATGTCATCTAGGAAACGTGCAGATCCACTAGTAGAAAATCAAGCGATGGAAATGGATATGAGAGAACTCTGAGAAAGGTTAGATGTTAAGGAGAAAATGCAAAGGAGAGCACCTGATGTTGGATATGTCAGTGATGTAGAAAGAGAAGAGAGGGAAGTATAAAAAGTTGTAGCAGAGGATGTATGAAGGAAACTTAGATGTTGAGGAATTTCTTAATTGGATACGAGCAATGGACAAGTATTTCGACTATGAAGATGTCGATGATGAGAAAAGGGTGAAACATGTTGTCACAAGGTTGAAAGGACATGCAACACTATGGTGGGATGAAGTGCAAGATGAAAGAATATATAAAGGCAAACAAAAGATCAAGAATTGGGACAGAATGCTAGCCAAGTTGAAGGCTAAATTCATACCCAAGTATTATCAAATAATTTTTTTTAGGAAGTTGCAGAACCTGAGACATAAAGGAATGACAGTGAAGGAGTACACAAAGCATTTTTACAAGATGAACATTAGGGCTGGATAGAAAGAGAAAGATGATGAAAAGGTTGTTAGATATATCAATGGCCTAAGATATGAAATCCAAGATGAAATCGACATTATGAGACAAAGGACAATGGAGGATGCTTATCAGATTTCTTTGAAGGCAGAGGAAAAGTTGGCCAAAAAGTAGAGTCAATGAAGAAGAGGAAGAAGTCTAAACAGAGGTAAGATAATTTCCCATGACAAGGCGCATAAGCCCAAGAGTGAGATTTAATAACCACATAGTCACTCAGAAGGAGGAGGAAGTTACCGAGGGAGACAAAGTGGTGGAATAAATTATTTTCCTCGAGGAAGAGGTAGAGGCATAGGAGGAGAGGTGAAGTGTTATGCCTATGGAAATACATGACACATGTATTGGGAATTCCCTGAGAGAAAGAAAGAAGGAGGTGAAGCTCACATTTCGGAAGTGCAGAAGCGGAATTTTGAAGCAGAAGGGGTAGAATACGAGAGATATATGATGATGAAGAAGGTTCTCTTAATGCTAGAGCCAAAGGTTGAAAGGTCGGTGTAGAGTAACAATTTGTTCATAACTTCTTGTAATACTAAAGATATAGTATGCAAGGTGATAGTTGACAGTGGGAGAACTGATAAACTGGTATCCACAGAGATGATGGAGAAATTTCATATGGATAAAACTGCACATCCAAGTCCATATAAGGTCTCATGGTTGCAGAAAGGTCACCAAGTAATGGTAACTAAACAATGACCAGTTGAATTTAATATAGGGGGATATAGAGATGATATTTTGTGTGATTTTATTCCCATGGATGTACATGTTTTGTTGGGGATACCACAGAAGTTTGATAGGAATTTCATTCATGATGGGAGAAAAAATACTTATGCCTTGGAGAATAATGGTAGGACACACATGTTACTTCCAGTAGAGGAAAATAAACTAAAGGAAGAATCCAACACAAGTATACTTCTCATGAGTGGGAAGGAACTCTTGAGTGAAGTAGAGAAGGAATAGGAGATGCAGTTTGTTTTGGTGAGGAAACTGAGAGTTATACTTACAAGTACTTCTATGGAGGATATGCCTGAAGAAGTTCAGGAGCTATTAGACGATTTTGCTAACATAGTAGTGGATGAGTTACCTAGCTCATTTCCACCTATCATGAGTATCGTCCATCACATTGATCTAATACTAGGAGCAAGTTTGTTGAACAAAGAAGCATACATATTGAAAACTCAAGAGAATGAGGAAGTAAAGAGACAAGTCCAATATTTGATGGACAATTTTTTGGTTAGAGAAATCTTGAGTACATGCACAGTACCAACTATGTTAAGTCTGAAGAAGGATGGAGGATGGAGAATGTGTACAGACTCAAGAGCCATAAAAAAGATCACCATTGGGTACATATCTGCATTATCGAGGATGGATGACTTAATGGATTGTTTGAGTGGAGCAAACTATTTTTCGAAAATAGATCTAAAGAGTGGATATCATCATATAAGCATGAGAGAAGGATATGAGTAGAAAATAGCCTTCAAGACAAATGAGGGGTTGTATGAATGGCTTTTTATTCCCTTTGTCTTAACAAATTCCCCAAGTAATTTTATGAGGTTGATGAGTGAGGTATTGAAATATTTTATTGGTAATTTTTTGATTGTATATATGGATGATATACTAGTCTTTAGTAAAATTGAAGAAGAGTATTTGAGACATCTAACATTGGTGATGGGGAGATTTTAGAAAGAGAAGTTGTTGATAAATTTGAAGAAATCCACTTTTTTGAAAACATAACTCATTTACTTGGGTTTTGTGATATCTTCGAATGAATTGAAGATGGATTCAAAGAAGGTGAGAGTAATTAGAGAATGGTCATCACCAAGAAATATATTCGAGGTGAGAAGCTTCCATGGATTAGCAAGTTTCTATTGGAAGTTCATTAGAATTTTCAGTGGGATTAGTGAAAAAATGATGGATATGGTGAACAAGAGACACAAGTCTTTCAAATGGACAAAAGAAGCTGAGAAAAGCTCCAGGATATTAAAGGAGAAGATAACAGAACAACCAATTCTGGTCTTTCTAGATTTCGGGAAGACATTTCAAGTAAGATGTGATGCTGGTGGAGTTGCAATTGCAACAACTTTGAGCCAAGATAATAGGTATGTTGCATATTTCAGTGAGAATTTGAATGATACTAAGAGAAAGTACTCCAGATATAGTTTTATGCAATAATTCAAGCCTTAAATAAATGGAGGCACTACCTTCTTCCAAAGGAGCTTTTTTTGCATAGCGATAATCAGGATTTACAATTCATAACCAGACAAGAGAAGTTAAATAAAAAACATGCTAAGTGGATAGAGTTTATGCAAAATTTCACTTTTTTCATTAAACATATTTCTTGTAATGATAACAAAGTTGGTTATGCATTGAGCAGGAGATGATTGATTCTATAGGAATTTTGAGTGAAAACCTTAGGGTTTGAACACCTTAAGGAGATGTATTGTGATGATACAGATTTTAAAGAGGCATATGAAGCATGTGAAAATCATGTGTGCAGAGATAGAAGCTATTGGATAGAGTATCTAATTCAATATGGGTTATTTTTTAAGGGTTTCCATTTGTGCATAGCAAATTTCTCAATGAGAGTGAATTTGCTAGAAGGAAAAACATAGTAGAGGTTTAGCAGGACATTTCATCCATGACAAGACATTTCCGCAATTGAACAGTTCATACTATTTGCTATGTATGAGATCAGAAGTGAAGAGGTTTGTGAACAACTGTAATATTTGCCAGTATGTGAAAGGGAAGAAACATAACATTGGGGTGTATCAACCATTTCCCATTCCAGAGAGGCCATGGAATGCAATAAGAATGGATTTCGTGTTGGGATTTCCAAGGAAACAAAGAGGATGTGATTCCATTTTTTTGGTAGTTGATATATTCTCAAAGATGGCACACTTTATCCCATGCCAAAGAACTAGTGATGCAACCCACACTACAAATTTGTTTTTCAAAGAAGTTGTGAGACTTCATGGGTTGCCCAAGAGTATTGTCTCGTATAGGGACACTAAATTTGTTGGTCATTTATGGAGAACATTGTGGAATAATTTGGAGACATAATCGTCCTTTAGCTCTACATATCTACCTCAAATGGATGGAAAGACTAAGGTGGTGAATTAGAGTTTAGGAAATTTGTTGAGTTTTGTCACTGAACACCATAGTCAGTGTGATCAAATTCTGTCACAAGAAGAGTTTACATACAATCACTCAGTAAAAAAAGTACATGAAAGAGTCCATTCCATATAGTGTATCGAATGAATCAAAGAGGAGTATCATAATGGAGAGATTTGGATTAGAATAAATTCAGAAGCATTAGAGAAGAAGTCTTCGCTGCACAAATGTAGAAGCTTCATAATCAGATCAAAGAGCAGTTGCAGAGGAGAAGCAATGAATATAAACACAGGGTTGATAATCATAAGAGAAGAATTCAATTTGAAGTTGGAGATCAAGTTCTAGTACATCGCAGGAAGGAAAGGTTCCCAAGAGGAACATATAATAAGTTGAAGCTGAAGAAGATAGGACCATGCAAGATCCTAAGAAAATTTGATGAAAATGCTTATGAGCTAGAGCTTCCAAAAGATGTGGGTATATAGACGATATTCAACATTTCAGACCTATATCCTTACATGGAATATGAAACCAGAGGAACAGAAGATCAGAAGGAGATCCAATGGGAGAAGCAGATGCTTGTAGCAGAAAAGTCGCAGATGGAGAAGATAGTAGATCATAGAGCTAGTAAGAAGACGAGAAGGAAAACTTATTTTCATTATTTGGTAAAGTTGAAAGGACACCCGGTAGAATATGACATTTGGGTAAATGAATCATATATTCATAAGAATGGAAAGCCAATATAGGATCTCATGGACAATAGTCCATGAATTTTAGTCTAGAGGATTATGATGGAGGAGCATCACCAACAAAGCGCGAGTGGAAGACAACTTAGTGCACTACCACATATTTTGAAGTGATAATTTTGAATTTAATAAGGAGTATCGCACAAACATATGAAAAAACTATAATTTAAGAACATATTAAACATTTTATAGTTGGACGACCGCGTGAGATCGTTGGGGAATGCATTTTGTTTTAATGTAGTAGCTTGCAGTACAAATTTGATGCGTTTGATATTATTTGTCTGTCACAAACATTTATTGTAATAAATCCTTAGTAGTTGAATTCTTTTATATTAATAGGATAGCAATGAGGTATCTTGGAGGGAAATCTCTAGGAGCTCGCGTTGTATAAATAAGTTTGTTGTTGTTGAGAAGATGTTGTTGATGGTTATTGCTGAAAACTATTGTAGAGGTTGTTGATAGTTGTTTTCATTGTTGTTGAGAGTTGTAGAGTTGTTGAAGAAGCATTGTATGAATCCATGTACACATAATTTGAATGAATATAATAGAGAGGAATTGTTCCAAATGTTTTGTGTTGCTATGTCTAGTTGAATGAATGAATGGTACGATTTCTATTTAAGTACAATTCTCTGTTATTTCTTAATCTTATGTTATGAATGCATTTACATGGTTGAATGTATGAATATATGAGATATTAGATAAGTTTCAATTGTTTCTCTTCTAAGATCAAGTGCAAGAAGTGCATAGTGTTCGCAAGGTGTGTGTGACAAAGTCTATTTCGACTCAAAAGCTTAGAAGAGATAATGCAAAACTTTTGTATGCAACAAGTGCATAAGAGTCTGCAAGGTGTGTGTCGACTTTTGACTCATAAGCTCGAGAAGAATAACCTAAGAGTATTTTCAAAATAGCGTGAAGAACTTTTTTAAGGTGTGCGTAGTCGTCCACAGAGAAGCTAAGTTGTGGAGGAGGACATGTTGCAAGGTGTGCACAGGGTAAAATTTGACTAAGTGTTGAAGAAAACACTCTAAGGGGAAAAGTTCGAAAAAGAACAAGCTCAGGAGGGATAGCGGGTGAGAAACCTTGAATAGGGAGGATCCTTTTAAGGTTTCCCATATAAATAATATAGATCCATCCAGGAGGGAGGGGGATCATTCCAGATCATCAGATCTGGGAGGGCTATACAGAGGATAGTCGTAGAAGTATTTTGGCACTTTGTGGTTCAAAGTATTTTGAAGTTTTGCAAGAGAGGGGATCACCGAGGTCACAAAGACGTGAGGTGATCCTATCCTTTGGCTACGAGGAGGTCACGTGGCAGTAGATTGGAGAGTTCAGGTGGTAGAGGCTCAGAGAATTTTCATGGATCAAGCGCCATGTTCACAAAGTAGCGAAGGATGAATTATAGCTAGATCGTCAGATCCAAGATGACACATGGGAGACATCCATGTGTTTCGATAGAAAGGAATTTCAAGAGAATTCGAGGGTGAATGTCATAAAACCACCGAAGCCAAAGTTTTGAAGAGGACTGGCTAGAGGTTTCATCTCGTGGTCATATGAAAAGAAGAGCCTAACTAGTGGAGTTAGTGTCCGCCAATTGAAGTTACTAGAGGTGCCTGAAAACGACTGTGTGGTTAATACAAGCCTGCGAAGTAGCAAAATGGGGCCTATGTAAGTTGGTCCAAGTTTTTCTGAAGTCCCAAAAAGCTGATTCAGATTAAGTGTTTTTATATCCTTGACCGAGGGGTCACAAAATCCCCAGGAGGGAAGGGGGGGTGCATCACAAACTTAGAATTAGGATTTATTTTTTAATATACTTAAACCTACATTTGGGGATTTACAATTAATAATTTAAATCCTTAATTCATTAATTAAATATGACAACGCTTAAATATTTTACAAGGTTTAATATCCGCTCAAGGTTTTCTAGGCCACCTAGATTCATTGACTCAAGTTTTATTTGCACAATGTTCCCTTCAAGATGCACACTATGCTCCAAGGGTGCCACTCACCTTTGAATGGTTTTGGTAGTTGTCTAACCCTTGGAGTCAGCACTCCATTCATACGACCTTGTGAGGGACTAAGGGATTCTAAGGAATAAGGACCCCACCTTACTGTGCACCCCTTAGAAATATTTGTGAGCGACTGTCTCAGTCTTCCTTCAGGACATCGTAGACCTCTCAAACTAGGTAATCATTAACCTACAATTTGAGCATGGCGAGAGTGCTAGTAGGTTGTGACAGGGACTCTGCCACACCTCTCCCTCAATGTATCGTCTATGTGCATGGACCCTTTACTCCTTATGTGAGTAATATTAGCAAGCATTCATCAGCCTGCATCCATCAACAAAACATTTTCAATGATCCATATATAAATCATACTATAATCAATCATATGTCAGATATGCAGAAATGAAATACTCAAACCAATATGATCCACTCCCTAACTCAGTCCAAATTCCAAGGAGGCCCATTGATGCCCTCAGCATCCACAATCTGTCAAGTGTCCTGCACACTTAGGTAAACTCGCCAATAACATCTGTCAATACATATATACCAAATAGCATTAAATCACAACCATCAACATCATCATAAAATCCATAAACTAAACAAATAACCATGTACTATAATTGGATCACTTGTATGCAAGTGTCCTCAAGGAATAAGTCGATAATGTTTTCTCGCAAGAGAGGGATGCTACACGTGGGATGTGGGTACCGTTATAATGTTTTGCATACAAGAGATAGTGCTTATGCCTTCATCCTAGAATGAATATTGTATGGCCTTATTCCCTAACCTAGGCCTCAAACAAGCACAAAAACATAAATCATTAGAATCTTGGTCGGATATGAGAATCAATATGACATTTTTCATAACAATCATTGATATTAGTGTTAGGGGCGTACCCTACACACACACACACACACACACACACACGCGCGCACACACACACACACACACACGCACACACACACACACACACACACACATGCACACACACACACACACACACACACACATATATGTTTCTATATATTAATCCTATATATATTAGGTAAGGACCATATAGTACTATGAAATCAATAATTGTAAGAAGACTTGCTAGAAAGTTCCACCTACTAGAAATTGCCTTCTCTAGAATGTTTTGAGGAGGTACATAAAACTATATAAAGAAGTACAAGCAATGTACTCACATGTATTGTGAAGTATATTGTAATAATATGTCTACTCAAATGGAGGTTTTCCCCTCTAGAAGTAAATTGAATGTTTCTCTCCTAAAGAAAGATATAATATTTTGTGGTATTATTGTTCTTTATTTGGCTATGTGGTTGGAATATGTCCTTTCTCTAATAAATATAATAAAATATATTAGTTATGCTATAAATAATCCAATTTCATGGAAATACAAACTCGATATTAGAGTTATCCATACTATTACCCACCATTCCAAAAGAAAGAATATGAATCATCCAATCCTGTAGGGCCTCACTCTAACCCATTCGTTTTTCATCCTATGACTCAAATGTAGCACTACGTCTCGAAAGTGAATCTCAACAAATTTGAAGGATTCAAACCCATTTGTTGGGACACTCAAGTGGAACAACAATTTTACCTACATGGAGTCAAATATGATGTAATGAAACTTTTTGTGGGTGTCCTATATTTATATCTTGAACAATAACAATGGTGCAATGCCACAAGAACTCCCACTTGGGTTATAGTGATTGGAAAAAATTTGTCTTGGGACTTTATGAATTATTTGAAACTGATAGTCATTATCTGGGATAATTGATCAAGCTTAAAGAATATATTATATTCAAAGGATTCATCTCCACTTTTGATCAATTGTCCATCCACACTAAATGCATGCTTGATAATTGTTTTCAGGAATGATTTATTAGTGGTTTCAAATAATCAATATGTGCACAAGTATTAATGGATCACCCTACTAGTTGGTTGGAAGACTCTCAGAGAGCCCTCCAATCCCAAAAGGTGGTAAATTTTAAAATTAAAAAAACACTCTTTATTTTGCATCCCTGTCCCACTATGTCTCCTCTTACGAGTCCCTATCCATCGTACCCACCCCTTAATATCCACAACCTAAATTGTCTAAAATTATAGAGTGCCAACTTACAATTCTATGCTACAACTCTAATGAGAAATATAATTTTCTGGATAAAAGTAAGGGGAAAAAAATCTTGATGAAAGTTTTAGAGGAAATTTTAGATGATGAAGCTAAAGTTGTATGTTAGGTCACTCTTCCTCTACCCATTGAAAACATTCCTCCATATACTCCAAAGAATGTGGAACCACACCATGCCTTGACCAATATTTTGGCTCTCCAAATATTAAATTGATTTTCTACATCAAGCATTCAAATTCATTATATTAATTAACAATGATATCACCACAACTTGATTCATCATGTAGCCAAATAAACACATTTATATATCCATGCTGTGAAAAAATTATAGATCATGATTGTGAATGTTTGTTTCATGAAATACAATGGTCATTGTGAAAAAGTGAGGCTTCAAATGGGTGATTACTCCTTTAAAGCCAACATGTTTTTAGATTGAAATGGGTGGTTGTGAAATTTTCTTGGGTGTTGAATGGTTATGGACAACAGGTCCCATGATATTGGATTTTTTTTTATTTATACTTGATGTTTTAGTAGGAGGGGAATCACTACACCTTCAAAGGAAAAGAAGGTGGTCCTCTATAGATCATTATCTCCCATTTTATATAAAATCTTCTTAAAAGGGGAATTTAGGAATTGTGGGTCAATTCCATGCTACTAAAGCATTTAAGACACCTTCTCAACCCATTAGTCCAAATGTCATGCAATTAGTTTTTCGAAACACCAATCCATCTTTGAAACTCCCTAAGGCATACCACCCACATAGGTGATCATGGCCATTGTATTATTCTCATAAATAGTAGTCTACTGACTAATATACACCCTTATCACCATCCATTTTCCCAAAAACATTAAAAAAACATACCTTAGGAGTTTCTAGTCACTTATGTCATTCATTATTATGTACCAAACTCCAAAAATAGTCAATGAATAATCAAGTTTGAGAGGGAAACATTATTTTACAATATATCCAATCCAAAATACAATATCAAATGATCCTAAAATTGGTATCCTTGGTATACATATAGGATACAAAGGGTCCAATTACAATTAAAAGGTCTAGCCCACAATGCTAATATAATAATAGGAATACAACAAATCAATAGCTAGGGCTTTACATGGGGATTTATTTTTAACATGGGTATTTTTCTAGGGATTAATATTCCCCTCCCCATCAAACAAGTGTTTCCATCTACATTTGATTAGTTGTGGATGTTTCTACATAAAAAAATCACCTTCCCATGCCGCATATTATATTTGCAAGTTCTTCCACTTCATAGGTACTTAGTAATTTCTTGATTTTGTAGTTTCTTAACCCGTGTTTCAAGGATTGATTCTGGTTCTAGTATGATTTGTAATTGTTCATTTCTCTCAACTAGTAAAATATTTTGAACTAGGAACTTGTAAAAATTACCTTCTTAAAACAACAAACATTGAAGATGGGATGTCTATGTGAAGATGGAGGTAACTCTAATTTTTAATCCATACATCCAATATTATACAACAAATTATAGGTACCATATTACTAGGGTGCTAATTTATTTTCCTTCTTTTATTTCTTGAGAAAAATATGTTTATATGGATGTAGCCTCAGAAATATTCAATCCCACACTTCAAATTCCTTTTCTCTATGAAGTTGATCTACTTGGTGTTTCAACTTATATTTTGTTGTAAACAATTTGTCCTTCAATAATTTGAGAACCTCTTTGGATTTCTCTATGTGGTTCTCCACTTGCCAAAATGGGGACCTTTTTTATACAGTATGGAAATATGTGTTGTGCCACAATAATTCTAGGGGAAACCAATTGATCCATTATGTTTTTTTATCATATGCAAAGAAATTAATATACCCTTAATGAAATTTATTGACAATATTCATTTCCCCATTAGATTAAGGATGGTAAGAGGATATGTGATCCATTTCAGTACTCAAACAAGAAAATATTTCGGTACAACAATTTCCATTGAAAATTGCATCTATGCCACTTACAATGATATTAGGGATTCCATGTAGATTATGAATTGTTTTCTTGAATGTTGTGGCTACTGCATTTTTCTTTAAATTGACCATAAAGAGAGAAAAAATGGGCATACTTTGTGATTTGATACACTACTACCACGATGACACTCTTTCCTTCAGAATTGGGTAGACCTGTAATAAAATCCGTTGGAACCTATTCCCCACATTGACTTTGTATAGCTAACAATTGTAAGAGATATAGGGTCATGATTGTCTCTCCCTTATTATATTGTGAAACCACACATTCAATCACAAGATTTTGAACATTAGTTTTAGGACCTTTCAAAAATGTATGAAACTCCAAAAATAGTCAATGAATAATACAGTTCAAGGGGGAAGCCTCCTTTTACAATATATGCGATGTAATATATAAGATGAGATGATCCTAAACCAGTTATCCTTGGTATGTGTGTGTTTTTGTGTGTGACCAAGGTTTCAATTACAATTAAAAGGTATAAACTACAATGCTAATATAGTATAAATACAACAACTAAATATTTATGGATTTACATGGATATTTATGCTTAACATTGGGATTTGTCTAGGGGATTAACATTCACCCTAGTATAAGTACTTATTCATCACTAGTTTTCATGGTCCTTGATAAATAAGGCACTCGACACACAAGTCTTGGATTTATATATCTGAACCAAATAACATTCAAGAATAAGTTCCTCATTCCCATCATTAATGATCTTTTACTAATAGTGAGATAAACTGGAACTACATTAAAAAAATGATTTTCAAGAAGCACATGTTCTCATGTATTTCTAGATTATTTCACTATGGGGTCTATAAAAATTAGGTCGAGTGGGCATTCATTAGATGTGAAATTTAATTCCACATCCAAAATCATACTACACTTGAAATTTGTTTAAACCTACAAGGATATAAGTCAAAATACGATTAAAAAATCACAGTTTTCTATATTTTTCTCTGAAAATTCATAACTCTCATTTTATTAGTTTAACTATTGTTTTATTATTTTCCTTAGGAAGCCCATTTTAGACCTCAAATTTTCGCTAATACTTTAGACATTCTCTCATCTCTATACCTGAAGACAATGCTACTTTTTAATGGGAGGGCATGTTTGGGATGTAACATAACCCCCTAAGTAGATAGATAGGTTTCTATGTATGGAGACCATCTCTAGTAAATAGGGCCCATATAGCAGTGTGAAAAACATAATTGTAACAAGAATTACTAGAAGGTTTTGGTTAGTAGAAATTTCCTTTTCTAAAATGTTCCTTGGAGGTAGATGAACTATATAACTTAGAAGTATAAGAAATGTAATGATATTCCTTGTGAAGTATATTGTAATTATATATTTTATCAATTGGAGGATTCTCCCTCGAAGACGCTTGCAAAAATTTCTCTCATTAGTGTAGGTATAACATTTCATAGTATCAAGGTTCTTTATTTGGCCATTGTTGGTTGAATCTATTATTTTTACAATAAATCTAGGGAAAAATATATTATTTTGGGTTCAGATTTCTATTTTACTAATAAAGAACACCACTCTTATGGCCTTAACCATGGTTGATGAAGGAAAACAAGGGTTGTAAGATCTAGATTAATACTCTATGGCTAATAATTAATTAACGATACCTTTAACTACCACACAAACCCTGTATATGGAGTCTTTGACCACTAGATGAGATATGGGCATTAGTACAAAGTTGTAGACATAATGAATGGGTGTTGAGACCATAACCATTCTCATGGGAGAAATTAAAGGGTCAGAGGACATAAATGAGGATTTTAAGTCTTACAAGCAATGACCTAGTCATTCAATCACTATAAAGGCCCCTCAGAGGAAGTGAAAATTTTAAGGATCCATACTTATCTTAAAGTGTAGAAACCTTGAAACATCTTACTAATCATTAAAATGCAAACCATAAAACGTTTAGCAATACTTTTGTAAAAATATTAAAATTTCTAAGGATTTTATTTAGTTTCTAGGAATTTTTGGTGATTTTTAGAGAAAACTACTTTTATGCTATCAAATTTGGGTGAAAAAAATGGAAAATGGTGAAATAGTTTTTGAAAAAAAAACATGGAAAATTAGCCCATGGGCAAACCTTTTCCCCTAAATTTTTTCCCTGCTTGGAGATGATTCTTAAGATTCAAGTAGGATATGGACACCATTAATATGTTTTATGCACCATAGATGGCTATCAAGGTCTATCCATGGTAAGTGGAGGAAAGAAAAGTACTTAAGTCCTATATAAACATTTTAAGGATTTGGTTCATGAATGTGGTTTGAGAGCACCACATGAGCCCTCTAAAAGGGATCTTTCTCCACTAAGTGGGATATGAGTGATTATAAGAGGTTTTTTGTAATAGCGATGCATATTGGTATTGTGACTACGGTTTAACAAGGAAAAGGGACCATATGACCTCAATGAAATTTCTAGGGTTAATGGGACAAGAGGAAGTCCTGAACCAATATAGATCACATTTAGATTAGATATTTAGACAAAAATGGGATACACATGCTATTAGGAGAGTTTCTTCACTTGGGATGGGTATCAAGAATATAATCATGGTCATATGGAAACCATCACAAGGTTTTCCAGACTAGATGGTTCTTGAGAGACATCATCATACAAGGATAAAATCAAACATCTTAGGTATTAAAATATGATTGTATGCTTCATGGAGCATGCATAGTGTCTAAAACAACCAAACAAACCCTATAGAAATAATATTTACTCTAAAAGTACAATATTGATTCCATTACCAAGTTTTTCACACTAAGGATTGATGTCAATTCCCCAACCATTGTTTAAGGACAAATACTAGCTCCTAAAATATGATTTTATAGCTCATGATCATAAGTATTGACTCTAGATTTCATGCTATCATTCCAAGTGATGACAATGTTATTTGTTTTTAAGACGCAAAAACTTATGAACATACATTTGTATTAATCTTCACCCTCTCTTTGCATAGTATATAGATAGACTGAGAGATTAGGAATCTAGTTTATTACTATAAATTCCTCCTATCATGGTATACTTTAAAACTTTAATCATTATATATTATATTAATATATTAAGAAATCATTACATTTCTATCCCTAAGACTCAAATGGCTATCCTTAAACCATGGTTAGCACCATAATACCAATCCTTATAGTTCCAAACATTATAATGGTTTCCATATTATACTTATGGCCTAAAGATTCCCTTTATAGGGATTTTGTGGTAATTTTAGACCCTACACATGGTCCATAAACTATAAAATCAAATTTTATTCCTTAAGACATTGCTTTTTATAATTGGTCCAAGGGTGGTGTCTCAGGAATCATTTAGTGTGGAAAATATCATAATGATTCTCATATGACTATGGATGAGTCCTTTATATGTATCCCTGGTATATGTATTCCACTTGGTGGCTAAATATTCCTTCTAAACAATCTTTCTAATGGATAAAGATCTTGTTTTGTCCCATGATCCATGTAATCTTCATTTAGGTGACATGTCCCTTGTTTTCCCTACTTGGTCATGGTTAAGAACACAAAACCCATCCCTAGTATGAAAAACCTCTTAAAAGTGCCCATATCCCACTCAGATTTCAAATATCCCTTTTAGAGTGCTTATGTTTTGTCTTGAGGCCATGTTCATGGACTAGATCCTTAAATTGTTTATTTATAACTTGAGTCCATTTGTTTACTCTAATTACTATGTTTAGTTAACTAAGACCCAACTTTGGGGCACAAGACCTCCTAATGGCATGTATATCCCAATTGCAGGTAAAATATCCCCTTTGAAGGGCTTATGTAGTTGATCAAGGACTCATTCATGGATCATGAGCTTTCAAATATTCATTTAGGTTAAGAGACCCTTTATTATCTCCCATGTCCATGGTTATGGTCTCAATATCCATACATTATATCTATAAATTTCTAATGGTTACCTTTTCTCAATTAGAGGCCAAAGATTATGAGTCGTAGAAGTATGATTTAGATTATATGTCCTATGTTTTCCTTTTTCAATGATCTTCAAGACCCTAAGATCCATTTGTGATATGAAAAATATCATATTGATTATCATATTCAACCAAGAGACCAATTATTTAGGTATGTATGGTTGTTTGAGGCCTATTTTAGAGACCACGCCCCTAGATGGTTGATTTTGGCCCAAAGGTCTCAAAAGGATATCTTGTGTGTAAAACCTTCTAGTGTTACCCATGTCCTACTCAAGGATAAATGTACTTTATAGAGTATTTTTGTTTCGGTTTAATGCATCTTTCATGTCCCATAACCCCTATAACATTCATTTATTTATTAAGGAATTCAATTTCCTCCCCTAATATTGGTCAAGTGCTTAAGACCCATACCTACAACACAAAAATTCTTAATCACACTCCTATCCCTCTCGTATGAAAAACATCCCTTTATAGGGAATTGTTTGTAGTTCAAGGCCTGAACCATGGCCCAGTATCATAAGAATCTTTCTTTAGGGTTTAATTAACTATATTTCTCCACCAACCATGGCCAAATCTTTGAGACCCATCCCTAATGTAAAAAACCTTGTAATGGTACCCATATCTCACTTGAAGGACAATGATTCCCTATACAAGACATGTGCTATATGGTTAATGTGATTGTTTTTGGTCCTTGATCTCTAAATTCTTCACCAATTTCTGAAGGGTCTTATTTTCCTCCTTTTACCATGGTTAATGTATTGAGACACCCATCCCCAACACATAAAACTTCATAACAGTACCCATATTTCACTTGGAGGTTGATTGTTTTTTGTAAAGGGCTTATGTTGTGTTTTTAGATCACGTTGATGGCTAGTGATTGTTAGATATCCATTTATGGAGTAAGGACCTCATTTTAATCCCTTAATTATGGTCAAAGCCTTCACAAAATCCCTATTGTGAAAAAAATGAAATCATTTCCATATTTCACTTGTATATTAAAGATCCACATTAAAGGGTCTATGTTGTGTTTCAAGGCCTTGATCATGGAACATTATATCAAGAATCATAATTCCAAGCCTAGTTCACTTGGTTTCTCTTCCAATCATATTTAATGTCCAAGATCCATCCCTAATGAAAAAAAATTCTAATGACCCACCCATATTCTACGCTAAGGACAATGATCACCTATATAGGGCTTGTTTTCCCCACAGTTATGAAGGCAATTACAGAAAAGTAATTAGAACAAAAATTGCACAACTAAACAATTATAAAAAAATATGTGGACACTTCATGGATGTTCTCTCTTAAAAAAGGTAATTATAGTTTTTTATGTTGTGTAAACATAAGAAAAGAAATTGTTGGGAACACAAAAGTGCATAAAATTCCATTCAAATATTAATTCATTGAATTTGAAAAATAATTAAGTAAAGGATTAAATTTACAAAATATGTAAATTATCAAATTTTCATCATTATATTTCACTAAAAAATTGTACACATTTTCATCGATTGATCCATAACACATAACCTCATAACCCTTAACCCTTAACATTCAATGCAAACCTATAAACTTCAAACATAACCCTTGTCCTTAAACTCAAGTTAACATATATCTCTTAACATCATCAATAATTATTATAAAACTTAAAATCCTATTATTCAAGCTTCACAGTATTAACCTTGAATTAATTGGGATTTACTATCTTACTAACAATCAAAGAATTTTAACATTCCTCATTTGCATTGATATTCTCCTTCACTTCATTTGCATTGATATTCTCGTTCACTTCAAGTGTCTCGAATATAATTTTAACATTGTTTTATACAACGTGTAGCACCCATATTATTCCCATGTATTGTTTTCCTCTTTCCACTAGCCATTGATACAAAGATAACCATTCCCATTTCATACGTCCATATATTAGAATACTCCATACCCCATAGTTTATCCACCAATAATATCAAATCTTCCCTACGAAGACTTCCATTAAAGCTAGATGCATCATATACAACTTATCCTTTTTCCATGGCATTATTTCTACATGTTTCCCAAGTTTTCCTAATATCTATAGTCAATTTGTTTCATCCTAACACTTCGCTGATTTTGTCCATCAAAATATATATTCCATGTTCTAATTAATCTATACACCTTTTGAAAACAATTTCCATAACATTTCTATTGGTTAAGACTCATGATGTAACATGAAATCGTATATAAAAAAAAATTCCGTAACAGTTTTATTGGTTAAGGCTCATGATGCAACATGAAATCGTTGCACTTCCATATGATAATCAACTTAGAAACATCACCCTTTTATCTTAAAGAGACTTTATTTATGTATGGTCTTTATCCTTCGTCCCTAAAAGCTGAACTTTATCTAATCTAGTGCATGTCACGATTCTACAGATATTATGGATTATGTCAGTTATGCGATCATCATTACTATTACTTTTCATCATCCCTCCGATGCTTTTGTTTTTATTCAAAGCAAATAATTACAAAATGGGCTATCCAAAAATAACTATTTAAGCTACTAAAGCACATACTTGCTTGCTGGATATAAATTAATCAAAAGTTTAAAATGGAAAAAATTTAGCAAGTAGCTCTTACAACATAGAGTGAGATAATATAGATGACATTAATAAAAAATTATATAATTAATTTTAAAAATTAAAAATGGATGAATTCAATTTTTACATAATAAATAAAATGGATGAATTCAATTTTTACATAATAAATATGATTTTTTAAAAATTTGAAATTATCATAATTTATTTTTTTTAATAGGTCAAAATTCTTAAACTAAAGTTTCATATTTATAGGTTTTATTAATTTAAAATGGGTCAAAACTCTTAAACTAAAGTTTCATAGTTATAGGTTTTATTAAATTAAAATGGGTCAAAACTCTTAAACTAAAGTTTCATAGTTATAGGTTTTATTAATTTAAAATGGAATTATAATTTTTCATGGAAAAATTCATATCATTATCATGTCTCTGAAAATATGTCCATTATAAACAATTAAATTTATAACTTCATGATCTATTAATCAATATTTCAAATTAATATAATTTTATTTGTTACAAAATAATTACCTAAATAATATATATATAAAACATAAACAATGGTTAAAAAACATAAAAAATGGTTATTGATCAATGGAATGAACTAAAACTATAGAATATAATCTAATGATTTATATTTGAAATAATCACATATCAAAGATGAATAAGTCATAAATATAGAAGAAACTTTAATGTAGGTATATTTATATTTTTGTGGTTTTGAATAAGAATAATGTTTCTCTGCAGTATAGCTCTTTGCGGTTTTGAAATTATATTTCTTTGGTTTTGAACAAGAATAATACTTCTCTATTGTTTTGAAGGAGATATTTTATTTCTGACATTATATATTTGTTGTTTTGAACTGGAATAATAATTCTCTTTTGTTTTTACCTTTTTTTCCCAGAAGAATCTCTCTAGTTTCTCTAAGTTGAGCAGTTAGACATTTGAAATCAGGTGAGTCACTTTTTACTTTGATTCAATTTTAATTTAAAATATATTTATATTCTATTAACATAAAGAGATTTAAATATTTTTTATTTATTTTTTATTTTAAGTTTCATAAGTAAAAGTTGATTTGAGAGATAATAATTAATATCATTAGTATCAATTAAAAAAATTATATTTTCCATTTTTAAAGTCAATCCAAAATAATAATCGTTACATTTTTTTCCTCTTCTTTTTAATATGAGCACTTCTCCCCTATTCCAAAAACTCAGTCTAACAAGGGGAGGCCACCCAAAATCACCCTAGGGATCCTTTAAGATTATATGTAATCAATAGAAAAAATGAGAGAAGAGAGATGCCAAAATCCAAATAGGGTTAGAATTATTAGAAAAAATGAGTGAAGAAAGAGACGTAAAACTCCAAATAGAGCTAGAGACAATGATTGATAAAAAAATTAAAGATACCATTCAAACTCAAATAGAGGATAGATTCTTAGGTTTCAAGAGTTAATTGTAGACAATGAAGGATACGATTGAAGGAATGGAAAAACATAAACAATCAACCCAAGAAGGAGGGGTTGAATAAAATCACAACTTGAGAGATAGGATTAAAGAGCTAGAAGAAAAACTAACCAACAATTCGACCCTTAGTAATATGGAAAAAAAATTGGATATCAAACCCATCAAAGAGGAAATCAATAAGTTAATCGAATTGGACCATGAGCGTAACAAAAGAGCCTTCAACCTCATAATTTTTGGTATAAAAGAACAACAAAAGGAGGATACGCCAACAATAGTAAAAGAAGAATTAAATAATAAATCGCAAATTGATACAACTTACCTCATAGAAGCAAAGAGGCTAGGACAAATAATTGATCACAAAGATAGGTTGATCAGTGACAAAGTAAATTGTAATGACCATAAATATAACATATTTAGTAAATCTTCGAGTTCAAAAGGGTCAAGAATATTTATAAATGAAGACCTCATTCTCAAAGACCAAGTTGAATTAAGGAAGGAAGTTCAAAAGGTAAAAGAAGCTAGGAAAGAAGGAAAATGGGAAATAATTAGAAGTCAAAAAGCTATTGTTAGGGATAGAGACCAGAAGGATAATAATAAATAGGATTTTGGGACACTCAAGATTCTTTTTTGGAACTGTCGTGGCTTTCCATGGCGCAAAGGTCCTATGATATGTTGGATCTCAAGTGATATTGATATTATATGTCTAGTTGAAACTTGGGAGCATGAGGAGCCTAAAGTCCCTAACATCGAAGGATTTTTCTTGTGGTCGGCATGGAAGAAAAAATCCCACCGTAGAGGGATAGGAGGCATATATTGTTATATTATAAAGAGCATTTATCCTCACATTCAACTTCATAATATTGACCCTCTCAATCAGTACATTTGGATAGAAATTTCAGACATCAATGCTAAGAATATGTATATATAAGTTTGCTATCTTGCACATATTAATTCTACTTTTTATAAGAAAAATAATCTAGATAACAATTGTGCCTGTAATAATTTAGAACAACTTATCTATAGTTTGAAAAATGAAGGTAATACCCTCCTGCTAGGAGAATTTAATGTTAGGATTGCAACTAAACAAGATACTCTTTTAAGTACTGATTCCAACCATAATCCTTTATGGCTAGATGAGGACCTTGTTTTATCTAATAGCTAAAAAAGAACCTCTGAAGAACTAATTGAGAATTTGTTTGGTACTGAGTTGGTCAAGCTATACAACTCTCAAGACCTAATAATTTTCAATGGAGTAATGAAGTGGCCAAACTCCAACCAGATGACTTGTATTCATGGGCTAGGTAGTAGTGTTGTAGATTATGGGATATATGATATTCTCGTTTCTAACCAAATATCAACTTTTGACCTTTTAAATGACGATGATCCTGACTCTAAACAAAAACCTTTAACCCTAACTCTAAACTTTTCCATGCATAGGAGCACCATTGAAGAGAATTATGATAATCAAAGGAATTTGCACTTTGAAAAAAGTAAATTTGACATTTTCTTAAAGGATTTAAATAGTAACTTAAATATCCTAACTAATAAGGACAACATTGAAGAACTCTATCATAATTTTACAACTACCCTTTCCACTTCTATTAATAAGTTATCTTTCGAGGTGTCCTATAAAAAGAATAATAGAATGACCAACCCTTGGTATGATAAGGAATGTAAAATTTCTAGGAAATCCATTAGGGATGCTTCTAATGAGTTCTTAAAACTCAATAAGATCAATATGTACAAAGCCCTATTTAAAAGGAAAAAAAGTCACTATATCAATAAAAGGCAAGAGAAACTTTCACAACTATATAAGTTAGATCCTAAGAAGTTCTGGAGCCAAATTCTAAACCAAAATACTAAAGAAAATAATAGGATTCCCTTAAGGGACTGGAATTCCTGGCTTTAAATTCTTTATGAGTTCCCTAATTCCATGGACACCATTCCTATTGTCCCTATGAAGGAAGAATTTTTTTCTTTAGATGACATGGAGTTCGGGGTTAAACAACTTGCAAATGGGAAAGCTAAAGACATTGAAGGCTACCAAGATGAAATTTTTAAAATTGAAGGACCAATCCTTATCCCTCACATACACAAGCTCTTCAATTTAGAAGTCAAGCAGGGATTCACTAAACCATGGATGCAAAGCCTCATTGTTCTTATTTTTAAAAATAGGGATATAAACATTCCCTCTAATTATAGGACCATTATGATTAGCCCGATTTTAGCCAAGCTTTATGGAATTATTTTGGAAAAGAAGATTATCCTTTGGCTAGAAAGTCACGGTAAAAGAGCTAAAGGCCAGTCCAGGTTTAGGAGATATCATTCAACAATGGACCATATTGTTACCTTTAGGATCATTGCAGAGGATTTCCACAATACTAAAACTAATCTTTTTTGTTGTTTTGTTGACTTTAGAAAATCTTATGACATGGTTCCTAGGAAAAAACTTTGGAATAGGTTGGAAGAGATAAAAGTGCCTCTCGAGTTGATGGATTCTACAATAAGGATGTATGAGAATATTATTTCTATGTCTAAAAGCATTGAGGGCTAGTCAAACAAGGTTGTCCATTGTCCCCTACCCTTTTTGTCATATACATTGACAAGTTAGAAGATTTCTTGGAAAAAGAAGGTTTTTTCGTCCCTACTCTCACTGGTATAGTCATCAATATTCTTCTTTATGCCAATGATATCGTTCTTATGGAAAGGAGTCCCCATGATCTTGAAAACCAACTAAGAATCCTCAAGGAATTTTCCTCCAATATGGGTAGGACTATTAATATTGATAAGACTAAGGTCATTATTATTAAATCCAATAAGATCCCTTACGATACCTTTGTATATGAAAACAACAACTTGGAGGAAGTGGATTCATACAAATATCTTGGAATTGATATTCAACACAAGATCAATTGGAATTATATCATTGAGAAAAAGATTATTAGGCCATGGGAAGCCTATTATGGGCTTGAAAACAATCGTAAATCAGCTAATCTTTGGAGTTAGGATAAGAAGAAACTCTTCTTTGAGACTCTTGTTACACTTGTTATTATTTATGGATGTGAAGTCTAGGTTGTAGTATCTCTCATGAATCCTGGAGAAAGATAGAGAAAATACAAAAGAATTTTATAACCTATAATCTCAAAATTAAAGGAAATACGTCCTATCCCATCTTCCTCTTAGAAATAAGGCTCTCCCCCATTGAGTGCATGGCTATGACTAGTTACCTAATGTATAAGAACAAGTTAAACAACATGGAAGACAAGATGCTTCCTAAAATTGCTTCAAAATAGAGTCATAACCACCATCGACTAAAGCGGATTGCATAAATATGTCAGGTCTTGTCTAAACTATTGGGAAATCATGGAAGACACCATTTTGCAGAATAAATATACTATTAAAAAAAATGTCAAATCAAAATTTAAGGAGAAAATGTGGCGTGTTAAAGAGTTAGAGGAAAAAATAAAATCAAGGTATTATAAGGATGTAATAAACCCTAATCTAGAAGATCAAAATTATATATTTGTTTTTCCAAGTGTAAAGAAAAAAATAAGCATTGCTAAAATAAGAACAAATTCTCACGAGCTCCATAATGAAACTGGGCATTGGTCAATTCCTAAAATGCCATGGGATGAAAGAGTTTGTCACATTTATGACACTAAGAAGTTTGAAGATGAAAAACACTTTCTCTTAGATTTTCCAACCTATAACCATATTAGATCTCATTTTCAAAATATGTGTCACATTACCAACCTTCCTAACCTCTTAACTCAACAAAAGTATGGTGATCTTGGAAAGCTTCTCTTAATGGTTTTTTAGCAGAGAAACAAAATTTTGAAGAATCACAAGTAATCACTTACCCTGTTAAAGTTAGATAGACCAATTCGATCTTAGTGAACGTTAATCATCATCATCATCATCATAATGACAATATAATAAAATAAAATATTTTTCAAAAACTAATTTAAAAATAAATAAATATTATTTATAAAAAAACAATATTACATCAATAAATTTTATGGAAATTCCTTCTGCTAGAACTAGTAGTGAATATTACTTCCCTAATATGTTTACATATTCCAAAAAAAAAGAAAAAAAAATTGAGAGAGAAGCCAACAGTCTATAATAACTAATCTGTTAAAAATTTCTAGGATTGATATTTACATATATCCCATATATGAACAATATTTACATATATCCCATATATTTACATGAGTATTCAAATCTGTCTTGATAAAAGAACATTAAAGACATATGTGAATTTTAATCAGAGTGAACGAAGGTTGTAAAGAAATTTTGTGGAGCCATCCCCGTCTTCTTCTTTGACATTCCAGTATCCAAGTGCATGTCAATGTCAAATTTGGAGAGATGATCTACTTCTTTGTTATGGTGCATGTAAACATTTGTATAAGTAATGTGAGAGAAATCAACATAGCATTTTTTTATTTCTTTGAAAAGTAGTATAGAAGATCTCAAAATGTGTGTGTCATTCATGACTTCTATTCCAAATATTTAATATATATAAATGTTTAGGTGTATGTTTTTTTCAAAGGCTTCTCCTAGTCCAACAAATAAGGAGGAGTGATTGTTTCATAAGTGAATGGTTCCTAATGCATCTCTATTTAAGAAAGTCCAAAGAAAAGTTTTATTTATTTTTCATGGTTGTGAGTTCCCAGATGTAGTAGAAAGAGTGTTTTTTTCGGAAAAAGCATAGAAAATTTTGATACATGCTACTAATGTATGAGGTATGATGCAGAATCAAAGATAAACCTCGTCAAAGATAGAATGGGTGCTAAATTAGCATGATTGCGAGCTAGCCAAATTTCTCAAACACACCAAGCCCTTAAACTTTGATTTTGTTGGTTTGGGAGCCAATTATGTGGAGTTCTTCCAAATTTTTTAAATATTTAATATAAAAATTAAAACAAAATATTAAAAATATATATATTTTTGTTTTTATTTTAAATTATTAAAAATTAAAAAATTATATTTAAATATATATTTTTTTTAATATTTTATAATTTAAAATTAAAACAAATTTATATTTACTAAATAAGATTATAAATTTAAAATTATAAAATCAATAAAATTTAAAAATAATGAAACAAATAATTAATTTGCTACTTTTACTTATTGCAATATCACTTTGGTAATTTTTAAGTTTCACAATTACCTTAATACTAAGTTTTCTAGGTTAATAAAGCTTTATTTATGCTTTTAAATGTATTTATTATATATTCTCTATTATATCTTAGACAATAATGCGAGATGGAAAGATATACCATTATTCAAGGTAGAGTAAGAGAAATCGAGGAATCAGTGTTCAAATTCATTTGAAGACATCCCTTTCTTTTTCCTAAAAAAAAAATTGTTATATTAATTAATACTATAATTATTATCAATGTTAATGTTTATTTGCTGTACTGTGATCTAGTGACTTTAAAATAAAATTTTTATATTATTTAATAGTATAATTATTAGTGTTGATATCTATTTATTGTATTATGTTTTTTAAACGTTAATTGATATAATTATTACTGTTGCTGTTTCTTTGTTGTATTGTGATCCAGTGATAATTTTGAATGGTTGTTTTGACAGTGATGTTGGGTTGGATTTGTTGGATGTGATCAATGATTACATTGAAGGGTTGAATCGTGTAATGGCGTTAACTTCAAAAAAGTTTCAAAAAGTATATCTGTCCCGGGGGCATGTTATCCACACAGAAATCATAAATCTCTGATAAATGGGGGCGGTTCTCAGCCCGGATATCAGCGTTCAGCGTACTCTCTCGTCGGGGGTTGGGGTGGGGCTGTGGGAATCCCCTCTCTAGTTGATTCAGGCTTTTAGAAATTATCATGGCCGCCAGCGTAACACCTACCAATCAAGAACCAGCAACCTCCGAGTCGCTTCCTCCTGTCATGCTCGCGGGGCCGCCCGGATAAATTAGATGCGCCTAAACCCTGATTTTGCTACGAATGCAACATTCCAAAGGCTGGTTTATGATATTACAAAGCATGCGGAATGAAAACAGGAAATTCAAAAGGACAAAACGCACAAAGTTAAATTTAATTACGAAGTACTCAGAAGCGAACAGAACAATCGCTGCGGTGCAGTGGTTTTGGGCACCTAACTATTATCATGGGTAACCTTCCTAAAATATGTTAGGAGTAAGGGTTAAGGATTAGTTCAAGTTGTTTTGAGTCAGAGATGAAGCTATTTCAGTGGAGGAGGTCAGGGGTTTGAATTTGTTGTGTTCTTTATGATTAGGTTTTTTTATTTATAGGGTCGACAGTTTACCCCTTTTACTATAGTAAAAGTGAGGCAGTACTGGAAGGTTTACAATAGTGAATTCCGAATATATTGTGCACATTTAGTATTGGGTCAATTATTTATAGTGTTGACAGTTTACAGGGTTTACCATCAACCAAGTGAGACAGTACTGGTATGAATTCATAGTGAATTCTAAAAAAAAATACTTTTTTAAAATATATTGTTAATTTACTTAAGTAGTAGGTTAAAGATTTTAAGAAATGATGATTTTTTCTGAGAATGTTTGTTGAAATTCCACGAAAAATTGTTAAGTTTGTAGATTTGAGTGATTATTTCTGTATAATCAAAGTATCTTAGAAATTTTTCAACATATTGACTTAAACAACAAAAAATAATGATTATTGTGATTCCTACTAAAAAACCATTTAGTAAAACAGCTACCAAAGCTACCAACTCCCTTAATAGTGTAAAGGGTTAATAGTGTAAACAATAGTACTGGGAGCATTTTGGAAAGCAAACATACTTGAGATACATACATTGTGTCTTCAAAGGTCTTCCAGTTATGTTAATAATGCATGTCATATTCTTTGGCCCACACAGACACCTTTTATTATACTAGGGTTTGGACGACACAGTAAAAGCCGCCGGAAAAACTATTTATGGTGGCCGGTTACGGATTGTAAAAAACAAATCCGGTGGAGTCTGATGAGATCTGTCGTCTGTTTTTACCATTACATGAATTATAAACAGTACTAGCATAGACAAGACATATGAACACAGTAAAAAGTATATAATTCGGCCGGACAAGTACTTTGCATATTCACCGACAATGTTTGGAGCTATGAGATCTTACCCTCCATTTTAAACGTACAAAGATATATACAGGAACTTCCGCGAATTTAGAGAGTTGATCAATGATTAGAACAGTCCCTCGACTTACGAGTCACTACTCGCTTCTTCTCGGTCTGGTCCGCCGGGACTAGCTAGAACAAAGCTTTCCATGTCTATCGTTAAAGATGTTTGGAGCGATGAGATCTTACCCTCGATTTTAAACGTACAAAGATATCTACAGAAACTTCCCCGAATTTAGAGAGGCGATCAATGATTAGAACAGTCCCTCGACTTGTGAGTCACTACTCGCTTCTTCTCCGTCTGGTGCGCTGCGACTAGCTAGAACAAAGCTTTCCATGTCTATCGTTAAAGATGGGGTATCCGTCCAGGCCGGCACAGCGTCTATGTCTGGCACAACGGGCGGCCTGCAGAGGCTTTCGATAGAATCCCAGTAGAGGCCTGTGAAGAAAACGTGGCCCTTCACATCTGACGATCCATTGCGGGATCCCAGTCTTTTTCGAGGATCCTTTTCCAGCAACCTCAGAATGAGATCATGGAGAGGCGAATGGGGGCCTGTAAGCTGAGGTTTCATCCAGAGGATCCGCCGGTAGGTCTCCTTCTTGTCGGCGCCCCTGAAGGGAGTCTTCCCATACAACATCTCGTACAGAAAAATCCCCAGCGCCCACCAATCAACCGCGAATTCGTGCCCGCTGCCGTTTACGATCTCCGGAGCCACGTACTCATCCGTTCCAACAAAGGAGTTGGACCTTCCGGAGCTCGTGCTTCTCGTGCTCATTCCGTCTTCGATTTCATCGGAACGCTGGTGTGACGAATTAGGTTTTTTCTTGGAGCGTAGCACAGAACTTAGGCTTAGCCACCCTCGCGATGGGCGTGGGGAATTGCATTGTCCTTTTTCTTCTGATAGAGATGCGCACGATTGCTTGCAGGGAAGCGGAAGCCTTGTAGAGAGATCGAAGTCGGTGAGCATGATGTGCCCGGTGCTCTGCACGAGGATGTTCTCCGGCTTAAGGTCTCTGTAAACAATCCCCTTTCCGTGAAGGTGCTCCAAAGCTAAAACCACTTCGGCTGCATAAAACCTGAAATCATCATCCTAACCATAATCAGAATTGAGTTTCAACGATAAAAATATTTCAACGCAACGGCATAATTCCATAACGGCTAAATTTGGGTATATATTGAACAAATGCTTACCGAATGGCGGACTCGGAAAACGTCTTCTCCGGCTGAATTTGCCTGAGACGATGGAGATCGCCGCCGCGGCAGCACTCAACAACCCAACCAACGATCTTCTCCGTTTCAACTTGGGCAATGAGAGATGGCAGGAAGGGATGGCGTAAGGAGGAGAGAATCTCCCTCTCCCTCTCTATACCCCTCCGTCTATTAAACCCTGCATCTTGGCGTGATCTGCTTTCAGCTTTAGTTATGACCTTGAGAGCAAATGGATGATCCCAGCCCTCCCTCAGAACCATAAACACGGTGCCAGTTGCCCCTCGGCCGAGAACCCTAAGAGCTCTTATTTCTTCTATCGGTAACATGATTTTGTTGAGCTTCATCTTCTCATCATCATAGGATGCAGGCATCCTGTATTTCTGAACCAGTAAGCGAAACGCCCACCAGTCGATTGCGTTCAAGAGAATGATAGCTGTGACGGAAGGAGAAGATTGGGCGCACCAAACCAAACGAATCGCGGGCTTTATAAGTTATATTGCAGAATGTGAGGACTAAAGTGGAAAGGACGTGCGTATTCACGTGCAGGAGAGACAAAGTTGAATCATATTTTAATAATATTCAAGAGAGGGACTAGAGCATCATTTCATTTCATTTCACAAGAAATATAGTTTGTTCATCACATTGTCCAAGCCAGCCTCCTCCGGTTGATATCGAATCTCTGCCGGTCTCACTCTTGCACAGCTATACCTATACCTATAAAATACGTAGCTCTCACCTATTCTATTCGATCGCTAGTAACGAGGCAGCTGACAGTAAAGGTTCTCCATCACTGAACTAGTAAAACCAAACCATATTTTGTCCATCCAATATTCCAAAAGTTACTCTTCAAGGCTGACGATAAATATCTTGTTTTGCGATCTCAAATAATGGCCAATTTGTCTCTTGTATATGAACATACATTTGTCATCTCATCAATATTATGGGGTATCATATGCATCATCAATATTATGGGGTATCATATGCATTTTTAAGAAATCTTGTTTTGAATATGAAATGATACTATGCATTTTTTTTTTAAGAAGATTTGATTTAAATACTGAAGTGACAAATTCATGCCTGGAATATATTACTAATATATCAGTTCAGTTCATAGTTCCTTATAAATTTGACCATCATAGGACTGCCTTAATCCAACAAACAGAACTTTATATCATCTGTCTCATCTTCAATCTTCCATTATTTGCACTTGGCTAATAAACAAAGGCAGCATGCTCGAAACGTGGTCGAAACGAGAAAGAGAGAGGTATCACACAAGTTTGTAATATTTTCATTATAGTAATGGGAATATGGCAATGGAGAAAAATGCATGTATGCATAGATTCTAGATGTGTTTAGAAGGAAAAGGTTTGATAGATAATTATATCATTATTATTACTAGTCTAAGTAACAATTACTACAAAGAAATATATGGAGTAACAATTAATACATAGAAAAATATATAGAAAAGAATGTTTAAGGTAAATTAACTCATATTAAAGCTATATGTATATTATACTATAAAATAAAATGTTACTTTACATTTACTATATCATGATAGTATATTTTGAAAGTGGTTATACATCATAATATAATTTGAAAAATATTTTTTGAACAATTTTGAAATTTTATAAACATAAAATAATATTAATAATAGTATATTTTGAAATTGGTTGTAGAGCATTATGTAATGTGAAAAATATATTTATGAACAATTTTGAAATCCTATAAACATAAAGTAATGGTTATTTACATCTTATAATTTGAAAAATATAGTAATGAACAACTTTTACTATATCATGATAGTATATTTTGAAAGTGGTTATACATCATAATATAATTTGAAAAATATTTTTATGAACAATTTTGAAATTTTATAAACATAAAATAATATTAATAATAGTATATTTTGAAATTGGTTGTAGAGCATTATATAATGTGAAAAATATATTTATGAACAATTTTGAAATCCTATAAACATAAAGTAATGGTTATTTACATCTTATAATTTGAAGAATATAGTAATGAACAACTTTAATATACTACCAACTTAAGCATAAGGTAATCGATACTTTAAAATTTTCATAACAATGAAGAATTAAAAATTAAACCATCTATATATTAGGATGATGCATTTTTAAATTCAAAATATTTTTTTAAATACTAAGAATATAAGCATAATTAAAAATCTAGTTAGAATTAGAAAAATTTGAGCATCTTTACAAAATACTAGTAGGCATGGGACAAATCACTTGATAGGTGCAAAGGATATGCATTTTACAAATAAATAAAGAGAAATGTTCATTAAATTGCATCTCCCAATATGTTGTTAGTATCGTATAGAGGAAATTGTTCATCATTTTAGAATTCAAATAAATAAGTTATTTGTATTATATAAAGGAAATTGTGTATCAATCTAGAATTCAAAAAAACAACTTATTTAATGGTTTTTCTTTTCTATCAAAATAATTATATGAAAATCCCATCAAAACATGAATCGCTATTAAAAAATTTAAATAGCATCACAATCACAATGGAAACACATGAATACAATTATCAATTCTCCAAATTTTTGCTGGGAATTAGGCACAATACTAATATATATACATTGATAGTGATATTTCCATCACATACATCTTCCATGATGTAATAATTCCTTTACACAAAACTATAAAAGTATCAAGAACAATTTGGAATGGTAAATAAAAAAAAAGGGATTTAAGGGAAATGATGCAGACTCTCCCACACAAAATAGGCATAATGCCATCAAATGTTCTTTCCATACACTGCATGCAAAAGAGGAAAGAAAAAAGGGCACCATAGGACAAGTTCATTTTCTTCCTTAGATATTCTGAAAATTTTAATAAGGAAAAGTGAAACAAGTGCTATGCAAATATGTGGAAAACAATATTTTGAGAAATAAGATTAGATTGAATTATACTATGTGACTAAAAATGGAAGGGAACAATTGTTTCATTGTAGCATGGGTTATTTTAGAAACAAGAAGCTATTGTATTTGAGGAACAACTTTATAATAATATATGATACTTAATTATATTTTAACTTAACATAGAGGAAATATATAATTTTGTACATGTCAAGAACACAAATTATGACACAAGATGTGTATCCTAAAAGCGTAGCCATAAAATTATCTATGCTATAGATTTTATTATATAGATTTTGCTAGGGCGATAATGAAAGATATTGTTCTCAATATAGAATGTAAAAAATAAAAACAATGATGTTTTTTGTTTTTAATTATTTCATGAAATTAATAATACTACATAACCAAAATGATAACAACTAATTTTGTAAATACTGCATATGTTGGTTGTATTGAAAAAATATTCATAGGACACAAAACAAATATGATAGGAAAATGGTTTGAGATATAAGAAACATGAAAGAAAGAGGGAAGTCAACGATATATTCACATTGTAGACTCTGATCTAAAAGATTTAGAAGTTATATTGGGTAATATCAAGAGCATACAATGTATCCATGGTGAATGAAATAGTTAATAAATTTATATAAATAAAAAAAGTAATAGATAGTTGTGATACAAGAAGGATGAAAATGTTGCGGGGATATCATTCCACAAGAGATAGGGTCGCAAGGGGGAATTTTTATGGGTGTTAATCCAACCCACATCATTGAAATTATTGTCATTGTGTGTAACCTTTTACTTGTTGTTGAGTGTTCCCAAATTCAATCATTAAAATCATGTAAGAGGGTGGGTGTGAGGAGTCACATCTCTTAGTTTTTGGGGCGCATGGGATGAATTACAATCATCTTTGGGAAGAGTGAAATCCAAGCAAACAAGGGAGAAGAAGGGAAATTCGTATGGAGAAGGAGATAGTTTTTACATGAAATTTTTTGGAAGCAAAGGAAGAGTTGAGTGTTGAAAATAACAACCTACATGATTTGCTTGAAGGTAGCCATTGTTTGGCTGTGTTTTGTGTTGGAAATGAGGTATGTGTGCCTATAAAATAGGACGTAATCCTGTAGTTCTGTTCTTGTTGAGAAAATGGCTCAAGAGTCTTGTTAAGATTATGGTGAGCACTCCTAAAATAGCCAATGTTTCTTGAAGTCCCCGGATGAGAGATTCCTGGCCAACTTAGTGCATTGGATTCCCTGATAAATTAATTCAATATAGCTCAAGGGAAAGATAAAAGTGAAGGGGGTACATTCATTGGGTTGTGCAGATTGTGGGGAAGAGAGATTTGATGGATTGACACTGTTTGTAGGATTAGAACCTGGGTTTTGGGTTTCTAAGTGTGGACAGTGGATATCTAAAACATATCACGCTTGCACGCACTAAGAGAACTTATTCTTTGAGGACACTTGCATGCAAGTGATCCAAGTTATTGTACTATTGGTTGTTTTGATTATGATTATGAGATATTGTGGATTTGATGATATGTTATTTTGTTGTATTTACATAGACATGTGTTATTGACTAGGTTCTCCTAAGTGTGCAGGACTTTGGACATTGAGGATGCAGAGGCATCAATGAAACCCTTAGACTCCAGATCAAATAAGGGAGTGGAATGTTAGGGTTTGAATGTTGTTGATGTCACATATGTACATATGATTAGATGTTATTATGATTGATTATTATTGCTAACATGATTCGTTGATGGATGCACGTTGATGATAACTTGTCGACCAGACTCACATTTGGAGTAGAGGGGTCACGCACGACAACTAGAGACATTGAGGGAGAGGTGTGGCAACAACCCTGCCACAACATACTAACACTCTCGTCGTGGTTCGAACTGTAGTTTAACGATTAACTAGTTCGAGAAGACCCACGATGTCGTGAGGGCACACTTTGGCAGTCGCTCACGATGATTCTAAGGGGTGTGAAATGAGGCAGGGGCCTTATTCCTTAGAGTCTCTTAGTCTCCCACAAGATCACCTGGTAGAGTATTGACTTCATGGGTTTGACGTCTACCAAATTCAGTCAAGAGGCGAGTGGCACCCTTGGAGCACGTAGTGCGTCTTGAAGGGAACATCATGGAAATAAAACGAAAAGAGGCGAGTGACACCCTTGGAGCACGTAGTGCGTATTAAAGGGCACATCACAAAAAGAAAACGGAAAAAGGCGAGTGGAACCCTTGGAGCATGTAGTGCATCTTGAAGGGCACGTCATGAAAAGAAAATGAAAAGAGGCGACTGAAACCCTTGGAGAAAGTAGTGTGTCTTGAAGGGAACGTCACACAAATAAAACAGAAAGAGGCGAGTGGCACCCTTGGAGAACGTAGTGTGTCCTGAAGGGCACATCGCGATTTTAACTAGTAAGTGAATAAACCTAGTGCCTATAAAATTTTCCCTCCTTAGGATCTAGTCGGCCTTAAAATGAATGATATGACAAGCAATGTTTAAAAACATTTTTTTCCCCTTAAAAATGTCGCCCAACCTAGTGAATTTAAAACCTAGGTCTATGTAGAACCTCTGAACAAAAATAATTAGACATATAACAAGAAGGAGGTAAAGAAATTCAAACTTTACTGATTAAGTAAAAAATAATAATTTTTATAATAGACTATTAAATTTTAAAAAAAGGGGTAATGGTTGTTTTTATCTACATTTGCTAAATTAATTTTTAGTTAAAAAAAAAAAGAGTAAATGGTTGTTTTTATCTACACTTGTTAAATTAATTTTTATTTAAAAGGGAAAAAGGGTAAATGGTTGTTTTATCTACACTTGCTAAATTGATTTTTAGTTAAAAAGGAAAAAGAGGAAAACTTAGAGAAAAAAGGAAACATAAAGAAAAGGGGAAACGTAAAGAAAAAGACGAATGTCTAACTTAGTAAGGAATCTTGTCTTTGGAACTTTCTATTTATGAACTCAACTAGGAATTAAGTAAGGCGTAAGTCATTTAAGAATTGCGAGGGAATTTTGGGACACCGAGGAGGATTTTTAGGAATGCTCTTAGGTGTATGAGGGAAATACGAATATTTAATTAATTAATAAAATTGATTTTCTGGTGCAACTAGGGGATTGAGCGACATGTTTATGGGGGTGGTTTTTCGAAATTAATTAAATGAAAAAGGAATCTAATGAGAGTTTTGCGAAACTAATGACAAAGAAAATTCTATAAAAAGGATGGCGAAGGAGGAGTGTGGATCATCATTTGGCTTGTGTAATGTTATGCTACTGAAATTTCATCTTGACTGAACATTCTCTTGTGGGAGTTGGGATACCCAACTTGGGTAACAAGTGGTAGCTCGATCTTTCTAGGCAAGTTGGGTGCTAGCATTCTCTGATATTGTCTTTGTGGCCCCTTTGTGGCTTGGGGGGCTTAGGGGGAAGAAGAGTACCCCTAACATTGGCTGGGAGGTACCAGTGAGATCACATTGGTTGGCAAGTGGGAGATGGATGGAGCGCGCACGGGACAATGAATTCAGAGTATTCGCATTTGGCTACGGTACACATGTGTATATTTGTATTGTATGATAGTTAAATGATGTTCCCACACTTTCAGTTAAGGTACTTCTACTATGCTAAGGTTTATGTTTTATTTAGCGTACACTGTCGAGAGTTTTTTTTTTATCATTCAACAAATTTTTCTTGATGATCCCAACGTTTTATGATCAGAGAATTCAAATTCATCCCAGCCTTATGCTCACTGTATTTTGATTCGATTTCCCATTGTGAACCCAAACTCTGAATGCAATTTATTCTCTGTGTTTTGTTTTTATTGATTTAATATGAAGAAAAAATGTGTTTTGACTTTATGTTCCTTGTCCTTTAAGTTATTAGTCCGTGCCTGAGCAATCGGCCAAGAGTCAAATCGAATGTCTTTCACTCTAGTGTTAAGGATTTAGATTCAAATGCCCTGCTTTCCTTTGCATGGATAATAAGTGAAGGATAAATTTTCTCCCAACTATCTATCCCTTACTTATCTTTGCATTTTTCTCTTATGATTAATCTATGATCTCTGTGTTTTTCTTTTATGCATAATCCTTGTTTCCTTCCCAAAATTTTATCTCTGCACTTTCTTGAATGGTAAATATCTTCACTTGAATGATAAACCTTTTTGTTTTTTATTGATAAATCTCAACGTTTTGGATAGAAAATCTTTGTGTTTTGATTGATAAATCCTGACGATTTCGAATCATAAATATCTACGTTTTTTATTGATAAATCCCAGCGTTTTTGGATGGAAAAAATTTATGTTTTTTTATTTATAAATCCCAGCGTTTTTGGATGGTAAAACTCTGCATTTTTATTGATAAATCCCAGCATTTTTGGATCAAAAATCTATGTGATTTACCAGTTTGATTTCACCCTACTATTTCAGCACGATATCCCTACCTACTACTTACCATTGCGATTTACCACATGTGTTTTTAACTCTGCGATTTCCTTTTTGACAGCAATATCAATTCTAGACAAATGTTTATAAATGGATAGAAAGAATATTGATGACTGTAATATTAATGAACAACAGTTTAATGGACTGCATGGGTAATATATATTAGACACCGTGGGTAATATATATCAAACAATGTGGGTAATATATATTAGATTTCATGGGTAATATATATTAGACTGTGTGGGTAATATATATGTTATACAATGAATTAATCAACTGCGTGGGTAATATATATGTTAGAAAATGATTTACTGGACTTCATGATGACTGTGTGGGTAATATATATGTTAGACATCGATTATACATATGTTAGACAACGATTTAATGGACAACACGTTTTATTATGAACAACGATTCTTGTTTGAACAACTATATTTAGACTGATTGAGATTTGTGGCTAGTGTTTCTCATTGAAATTGTCTCGGTACTCTTGAGTTCTGTTTGGAACATTCTAATTCCTTGAAAGTGATAGGTTCCTTATGTGATTGTGGTGCATTTATAGAAATTGTTTGAAGGGGTTTGTTTCTTAATTTAATCGATTATCATTGGCAAGCTTTCACTAGTGCAGTCTATCTTATTAATTGTTAATTTAAGATGAATGAAATGTAAAGGAGGTTTCATACATTTACATGATGTTTGATATAATTGTTTATGTAACTAAGTAAGGATTTCAAAGTTTCTTTTTCCCCATGGTTAATGTGCACTCCACGATTAAGCATTAATTCCTCCAACTTGTATATAGTTATGTTGTAAGATAAAGAAATCATATACATCCAATTACAATGTGTAGGGAAAATCACTTTTGGTCCATAAATAAATAAAATGTATTAATGGATTTACATCCTCATTCATGCAAGGATAAGGGTTAAATTTTATCCTTTGCACACCTTTTGATGTGAATTTGTAGTTACCCCACGACTCGTTTAGCTTGAGTGATGCGACGAGTGCATATGTTAACCTGGCCTTGGGACATGCACTTACGATGATGATGAGGGGATAATCGAATTGTTGTTTGTAAATCGTACTGTAGCGCTTGAATATGATTTTCTCCTCGCTCACCATGAAGGTTCAGGTTACCTATGTCACTTGATGTTGGTTCTCTCTGGTTGATCTTTATGTTGTCCCATATCTTAGCCGTTTTATTTGTCTATTTGTTTTTCACATGTTTCCCCCACTTGCACGATGTGCTAAGTATGATAGGTTGTTATGTTGTTAGTTGCTTGACTTTCTTGCATGGTGTTCGTCGTCAAGTTGTGTTGATTAATTGTTGTCATTGGTACTTCCTTCATACAAAAATTAAAAAAAATAATCCTTTTTTGTCGCATGTAGTCGTAACGATGGGGTTGTTACAATATCCATATGACGATATATCCTTCTCAACTCATAGCCTCAAATCAGGGGTGGCCCTTTGTTGAGAGAATATGAACAATAATGTCTATAGTTTGGAGGTTCATTCTTTGTATGAAGTGAGTTGAATTATATTCCTAAACAAATAAATGTTTATGTTGTGCTATTTATGACTATTCCACTCTGCAAATTATATCTAAATGTTGTGTTATGTTTTGTTGGGTTTTCATGCATTCATGAACTTATAAATGTTGTAGATGCATGGATAAATAGACATGTTGTTTGTTGTAAATTTTATGGGACCATTGTCCTTTGGTTTTCTATTATATGTATGGGGGCATTTTTAATTCGATTTTTAGCAAGCTAAGTCATTTTTCTAAGTGAAAAAACTCTACATGGGTGTTGGGTATGTTACATTTAAAACGAATACAAACATTCACTATAATTTGTTGTTATAGTTACAAGATTAAAAGTGAACCAAGGGGTCAAGTTCTATTGAATCCAACATCAATGTTGTCTATTGATAGTGTGAATAACCCTTGTAGATGAATTAGGTGAAGTTTAGATCAATTCTGAATATAACAATTTATATTTCAAGACAAACTTACGTTAGTTTTGGAAACACTTTTTGCAATAATTGCTTGCACAAGTGGTACAACGTGACACTAATTTTTGTATTCTCTTTCTCAAGTGTGCATTCCAAAATATCATCTTAAAAGTAGTGTTTGTTTTCTTTGCAGTGGTCACAACAAACCAAGTTATCTAATAGAGTGAAAGAAGTTGGATGAAGATGTTTTCAGTTTCTAGATAAAGAATCAAAGCAATCTAATATTATTTTTCCTTTGAGTATACTATTAATTTTTATCGGTAAAAAATTATATTAGGAACAAGTGCATTCGATAATCAGTCATACATATTGTAGACAATAAAGTTAACTTGGAAGAAAGGATGTTGGGAAAGAAATTTGCATCCAAAATCACGATCTTGCAAAATACTCCAACTTTTATTTTGTCATACTGCCATTTAATAGTTGAATGGAAGGTTAACGGCTTGTTTGCAAGCTTGAACTACTCTTTAGGCTACTGCGGATGGCATTCTCACACAAGTGCACTCACGAAGCACCATATGCTATATATTCTTGAACTTTCACGAAGGTAGAAGTACTTATATAAGTGGTTAATCTTTACTTCAAGGACATGAACATAAATTATTGCTTAAAATGGAATAAGTTTGGCCATGTGAGAATGTGAACAAGAACATTTATCGGGGTAAGAAACCCAAGTTTAATTTTTCGAATAGTGAGACATACCACCATTGCACTTTATTCATATTCTCAATATTTTAGATTTATTTCCTATTGACTTGTTATTTTCGTGAGAGATCATTACAATGGTTCCAATGCATGTAATGGGTTAACGGTAATTTGATGCATTTAGGTTAGATATTTTGATGTGAATTGTAATTTTTTACTCAATTTAAACATGGCGTATTTCTTCGATGTTATTGTTAGGATTCAATAGTGTGCAATACTTTGCATCACCAAACTCAAACATTCTCTTGGGTCAAATTCCAAGGATTTTGATTCATATGCTCCTTCTAAGTGTTAAATATGGAATGAGGTAGGGTATAAGGATGTTTCCAATATTAGTAGTTATTATCATATGGTCATATTTATTGATGAAGTCCACATGAAGTAGTTTTGTATTTGAATGTAGTTTCAGATTCTTGGTATAGCTAGCAATCAATTATGTTCATATCCAGAGGATTTTTTTTTCTCAGCAGAAAGATGGGTTATCTGCTAAATTTTATTGTTTGGATTTAACAATATACATTATTCTACATCACCTAATTCAAAATTATTTGGGGCATGAGGTTGTTTCAAAGATTGTAAATTACTGTTAGCAGCTAGCCATCTCTATTAATGAGGTCAACATGCACTAGTTCTATTTTCTAGTTGACTTGACATTATTAGTGGAACTTGGTCCATGTAGAACCAATACATTTCCCTTAAATATGTCTCCTTCCTTTCATGTGCATAGTGAAATGATGGAGGATGTTGATTCAATTACTTTGAAGTTAGAATTGCAAATATTGTTTTGGTCAAATCCAAAATAAAATGAAAGAGAGAAATATGAGTTGCAGTGGAAATAATACTGAAATGATATGCAAGGATTTGGAGAAGCAACAATGTTTGTAATAGAGAAAAATAGCAGGGCTTGAAAGAAGTGTTTGAATGACAGAAAATAAATGAACCCTTTTTATACTTGAGCTGGTATGACATCCTTAATGTTGGAAAATACGTACAAAGTATTGATGTTTGGTGAACTACATGTTGATAGAAAATGGGAAAATGTAATGAGTATGTTATTTTTTTAGGAAATGTAGTACAGTTCCAACATATTTTAAGGATTTGTAACGTCCTCCTCGTTATGATGACAAACCTCTTAAAACAACTGCAATTTTTTATTTATTTTATTTATTTTTATGTGTGCATATGTACAAGGGTAACAAGACATTATACTCTGCACCGCCACATGACGACGCATCATGACGCATGCAACTACGATATCAACATAAATATCCAGGACGCATTTCAACATCTGCTAGCAATGAACAACAATCAACCGACAAATATAAGACTGACTACACATCCGTCCTACCCTGCAATGGTTAGCACCTCCAAGACACATAAGCAATGCTCAAGCCCAGGTTCTCATCGATTTTAACCATTTAAGGTCTCAGGGCTGGCGACTGTTCTGAGGAACATGGAGGTGTCTACATCCCGCCCGACACAAGAAGACCAAGGCCACTAAGCTAAGAACAATCATCAAATTAGTAAATAACTCATCCATCGATCAAGGCTAAATGGTCAAATCTACGAACCCTTTATCAATGGTTATCGTTCACCAAGGACACATCTAAATTACCATCAATTATTAATGCACCCTCCAATTTAATGTTACCGACAAGCAATTTATCACGTCTAAGTAATCAATACTAGATCTATAATGAAAAATAAAATGCATCCTCAATCATAGATCCAATGAGCAAGTCTGGAAATTRCAAATAGGTCACTATTCACCATTCAACTTAATTATTACACCTTCCAACTGGACAATTCTACTAGCCATTAACATTAATTGAAACATTATCTAAATTAAGTAGCTTGCTATCATTAACTACTAACTAAAATAAGTAATTTGTTGTTATGAATTGTTAACTGAAATAAGGTAGAATGCTCTTATGAAATAAGGTAGATTGCTATTTTTGAATACTATTAAAATAAGGTAATTTACTGTTATGAAATGTTAACCATATAAGGTAGATTGCCTTTATGAAAATAAAGTAGATTGTTGTTTTTAAATACTAATAAAAATGAAGTAGTTGTTGTATGAAATGTTAACTAAAATAAGTAAATTGTTTGATTAGAATAAAGCATATTGTTGTTCTTAAATACTAGCAAAATAAAGTAGTTTGCTATATATAACCAAAATAAAGTAAATGCTATTGCTATTGTTGCTAATATTAAATAGCTTCAACCTGTTAACAATTTATGAGTTAATCCACATCTCCATCTCTTAGCCATTTACATTTAATGAAGCATTAACTAAGATAAAGTAGTGGCTACTATTTGGTAATTAATAAAGCAATAGCATGGTATTTAAAAATGAGACAATTACTAACAAATATCCTATCAGTTAATGTATCACTATCAATACTATTTACGTCATAGCAGGAAAAGTAATGGAGACTTTATTAACTCGATGTATTCCAGCGAGTGACTAAACTAACTCGAGGTACCAAGGTGACAACTGTTTGCGAACGTTAAGGAGCCGGTTGGAAGGGTAAAATCCATAATGCCAATGGTGAGATTTGTTGTCTAAAATATCGACAACGGATTTCTAAATGAACACGCCCACCAAGAGAAATGCAGGGAAAGGAAAATAAAAGGGATGGAACATGGTTGTAGGGGAGGATGGGAGACATAGTCTCTTGCCATGATCAAGAGATAAGCACCCATATCGAATTTGTTTTAATCGGCAAAATGCTCAGGGTAATCTGCATAGAGAAACGAATTGCTAGAATGATCTTTACCAAAACGAATTTACCAACAAAATGTCATAAACGAAATGCCAGAAACAATTTACAGGAACAAATTCCAAACGAAATTGCCATAATGGATTGCCAGAAACAATGTACAGGAACAATTTCCAAATGAAATTGCCAGAACGGATTGCCAGAAGGAAAATAAAAATATAAAAAGGCATACAATCACTCCAACTTACACATGGAAGCCAACGGACGATGTGACAATGCACCCAGTCATATAAAAACGCCCACTTAATATAAAAACGCCCACTGTAGTATATAAACGCCCACAGTGATATAAAATGTCCACGGTAATATATAAAATACCCAGAGTCATGTAAAAATGCCCACATTAATTAAAAACGCCCATTGTAATACATAAACGCCCACAGTGATATAAAATGCCCACGGTAATATATAAAATGCCCGCAGTCATATAAAAATGCCCACATTAATATAAAAACGCCCACTGTAGTATATAAACGCCCACAATGATACAAAATTCCCACGGTAATATATAAAATGCCCACAGTCATATAAAAACACCCACATTAATATAAAAAAGCCCACTGTAGTATATAAACACCCACAGTGATATAAAATGCCCACGGTAATATATAAAATGCCCACAGTCATATAAAAACGCCCACATTAATATAAAAATGCCCATTGTAGTATATAAACGCCCACAATGATATAAAATGCTCACGATAATATATAAAATGCCCCCAATCATATAAAAATGCCCACATTAATATAAAAACGCCCACTGTAGTATATAAACGCCCACAATGATACAAAATGCCCACGGTAATATATAAAATGCCCACATTAATATAAAAACGCCCACTGTAATACATAAACGCCTACAACAATATAAAATGCCCACGGTAATATATAAAATGCCCACAGTCATATAAAAACACCCACATTAATATAAAAATGCCCACTGTAGTATATAAACGCCCACAGTGATATAAAATGCCCACGGTAATATATAAAATTCCCACAGTCATATAAAAACACTCCCATTAATATAAAAACGCCCACTGTAATACATAAACGCCTACAGCAATACAAAATGCCCATAGTGATATATAAACGTCCACATTATTTCAAAACGCCCATAGCCATATTTTTTTTTTAACTAGAACGGTTATGTTGCATTGATCGGTTTTCAGGCAGACCTGAATCAGAAAATTACATATCTAAAGAAGGTTGGTGACCTCTAACAGTGCTGCCAACCTTCTTGTGAACGTCTTGGGAAACCCATCCCATTCACTTCCTACACTAGTTCGGGAGAATGACGAAAATTGCATACATGAATAAATTCTCACAAATTGTGAGCAGAGTAGAAGACAAAAACAAAGCATTAAACCGAGGGGGATGAAAATTTCCCCTTAATGAAGGGGTCCATCTTTTTCTGAGATCCTGAAGAAATGTTGGAGGCCGCCTCCTTTTCTCTGCGCGCTTTATTGGTCTTTCGCCCTCTAGTAAGGGGTGGAGACGGAACATTGTCTTCCGGTTCAGAAGTTTCCTCAGAGACTGAGGCTTCTAGGTCTGCATTGGCAGAGGGTTCCGGAACTAGGACCTTTGCTGGGGGGGTGGGTTCCGGAAGGCTATCATCTGCCGGAGGATCTTCCTTCACTGTTATTGCTTCTGGTTCTAGGGCTTCTTCTTCATTCAGAGCATCAAAGCTGTTTTTGTTTGTTAGGGTTGCCTCTGCTGAGTGAGTGGCCTTCTGGGCCTGTGGTAGTGGATCCTTAC
>ML781720.1:176332-266495 GCA_009831015.1 Picea engelmannii
CTCTGGAGGTAGCTCCAACGAAGGGATCTCCTCCATCTTTTTAACAAACTTAGACGAGGAAGGAGGCTCGGTTTTGGGCCTTGCCGAGCGAACTAGCTCCTTGAAAGCTTCCAACCGGTCATTTCCTTTCTTGGCATTCGAATATGAGGCCATGGCCGCTCTTCTTGGCACCAGGTCGCCGCGATAACGCGTGAGGTTGCTGGCGCCCACTCAGGAAGTCGCGTCTCTGTGTGCTCTAGATCTGCTCCCGTCGCATAGCTACCCTGCTACCCTGGTCGGCTGCCCGCGGATCTCCTCGCCCCTGCTACCCTGGTCGGCTGCCCGCGGATTTCCTCGCCCCTGCAAACAGTGCGTGCGGCTAGGGTTTAGACCCTAGCCGTGTTGAGTTCTCGCGCAGAGCCATCTATTGTAATTCATATTTAACCTAGCCATATTTAAAAATGCCCCCAGCCAGATATAAACGCCAACCGTAATTTATAAATGCCTAAAGAACACCAATAAGAAATTGCAGCCAAAGGTAAGAGAATGTAAGAGCCAAGGATAACTCATCGAAAGGATTGTGGGGTTATAACAATCTAGACACAGAAAACAACAACAAGGAAACATGATGATCTACAATTCAACACATCAATCATGATCGTAAGGATTGATATACAACTTTAAATAATTTTCCTTTTATTCTTTAACAAATAAATGCACTTGCGTACCTGTGACCGACGACGAATAACCCGAAGATGCTATCCCACACTTGAGCTCCATGTCGCTCCCGCTGGCGACCGTCGAGACCTCACCATCACCTCCTAACCAACGCTAGGGGTAATTTGCTTCCCCCTTAGCCCCCTGAGCCGCAAAGGGGCCACACACTATCTAGATGGTACATCTAGCTCCCAGCTCTCCTCGCAAGGCCGAGGTACCACTCCTAAACGAGATGGGAAATCCTAACTCCCCACAAGTAATCAGTCAAGTTACAAATCCAACAGCGTAACGTTACACTAATAGCCTATCCCCCCTTATTCCTTCTCCTCTCTTTCTTTTATAGCATTTTAACACTTCCATTCTTTCCCAAATCTCATTAAATTTTAATTTTTAAATAAAAAGTTCCAAAAATTTTCCTTCGTACAAGTGGCATCCATCACCCACTTTCCTCCATTAATTATTTTCTTTAAATTAATAATTGTCTCATTTCCCTCACCCACCTAGAGTTGCTTCTATTTTTACTCCTAGGTGTCTCTAGATTCCCTTACAAGTTTACATACTTTCACTAAAAATGATGTTGCTAATTTAGTTCAATGTAGAAGGTTCTTTATTGTCGATTCTTTACTAAGTTGACCTTGCTTTTTACCATAAGTTCCCTTCTTTCCCTTATTATGTTTCCTCCATTCCTTAGTTTCCTAATTTTTATTATTCCCTTCTTTCCCCTTTTTATTAGAGCCAAAAATTACAGTTGCGTAAATTAACCTCTTTTCCTTTTTAATAAGAATTTAATATCTTTTACACTTTCACAAGTTAAACAATTAAATTCTTCTTTACAATTTTAAATCCATTGATTTGAATTAAATTCTTACTCTCTTCATTTTAACCCAAAAATTTTATGAATATTAAAACTATTACTAAGTGGTTTTTAGTTTAGTTTTTATTTATTTTTATTATTATTATTTATTTTTATAGGGTATTTTTTTTATTTTTTTTAAGGTTAGACAAAATTTTACCCCTAAAGAAGTTTTAGTCTTAGGACTTAGATTCTGAACTGAGTGACATTTAATTAGGGAAGTTGTTTAAGAATTTCTTAATGTGTTAAATGTCTTAGGGCCATCTAGGTTTGTTCCTTCATCATCATCCACGCGACGTGCCCTTCAGGACGCACCACGTGCTCCAAGGGTGTCACTTGCCTCGTTTTTCTCTTTTGCGCAACGTTCCCTTTAGGATGCACCACGTGCTCCAAGGGTGCCACTCGCTTCTCTTGTTTCTTTTGCACGACGTGCCCTTCAGGATGCACCACGTGCTCCAAAGTTGCCACTTTCTCCCTAACTGATTGGTAGACATCAATAACCCCTGGAGTCAACACTCCGCTAGGTGAACTTTTGGAAGACTAAGGGATTCTAAGGAATAATGCCCCCACCTTATTGCGCGCCCTTTAGAATCATCGTGAGCGACTGTCGCAGTATGTTCTCACGGTATTGTGGGTCCTCTCGATCTAGGTAATCGTTAACCTACAGTTCGAGCCACGACGGAAGTGCTAGTAGGCTGTGGCAGGGTTGTTGTCCACACCTCTCCCTCAACCTCTCTGGTAGTTGGGTGTGTGGCCCCTTTATTCCATATGTGAGTCTGGTCGGCAAGCTATCGTCATCCTGCATCATAAAAAATCATGTCAAACATGTCCACATCATATCATCTAATCAAACGTACTAAAATCACAGTAAAACCATCAAACCCCAATAGCACACTTTGTGACTCGATCCAAAGTCCAAGGGGTTTCATCAATGCCTCTGCATCCTCAAGGTCCAAAACCCTGTACACTCAGTAAAACCGAGTCAATATCACCTGTCTATGTCAAAGAAACAAAACATCATGTCATCTACCATAACACATCATAATCAAGGACAAATGTTTTAATATCATAATAGTCTGGATCACCTGCGAGCAAGTGTCCTCAAAGAATAAGTTTTCTCAGTGTGCCAGAGCGGGATGTTACATACACCCCCTCTTGGTCTAAACTTCATCCCGAAGTTTCATAGTATAAATGCTGAAATAAGTGTATCACAGTATCATAAGTTTGTCAATCAAACAAAAATGAAAACTACTGGAGCATATCATATGCGTCCTCCCAGGTCGCTGAGTGTGGACTATAATTGTCCCACTAGACCTTGACCTGGTCTACCGTTAGACTTCGTAACTGTCGAACACGATGATCTAAGATGTGGACCAGCTCAACCGTGAGCAATCCCTCGTCTGATACCTGCAAGGAACTCATGTCAATCACATGTGTAGGATCACTAATGTAATGTCTCAAAACAGTTACATGAAAAACATCATGCATACACCTCAAGGAATCAGGCAAGGCTAGTCGATAGGCCATGGGCCCCTTTCTCTCCACAATCTCGAAAGGTCCCACAAACCTAAGAGAGAGTTTATCTCCCTTTCCAAACTTGATCGAACTCTTATGCGGTGTAACCTGCAAGAAGACTCGATCACCGACCTTGTAACTACAGTCGACTCGGTGTGCATCGACACAACTTTTCTGTCGATCCTGTGCTTATTTAATCCTTTGTCTTATGGTTTGCACTTTCTCTTCCATTTCTTGAATCACTTATGGTCCCACTAGGACCCTATCCTCAAGCCGATCCCAACTCAAAGGCGTCTGACATGGTCGCCTATAAAGAAACTCGAAAGGCGCCATTTTAATGGTGCTTTGGTAACTGTTGTTGTAAGCGAACTCCACTAGTGGCAAGAATTCTTCCCAATGCTTTTGTTGGTCCATCACATACATGCGCAACATGTCCTCCAAGGTTTGGTTCATTCGTTCGGTCTGTCCGTCAGTCTTTGGGTGATACACAGTACTAAAGTTAAGTTGGGTTCCCAAGGCCTCTTGGAAACTTGTCCAAAATCGTCCAGTAAACACCGATCCTTGATCGGATATAATCCTCTTAGGTACACCATGCAGCCTTACAATCTCACTAATGAAAACTCTAGCTATGTCAAGTGCCTGATACGTCGTATGCACAAGAATAAAGTGAGCACTCTTCATCAGAGTGTCTACTACTATGAAAATCGAGTCCTGTCTTCTTGCCGTCTGTGGCAATCCAACAATAAAATCAATCGAAATGACCTCCCATTTCGATTCTAGAATGGCATGTGGTTGTAGTAATCTTGCTGGGTGTATATGTTTAGCCTTTACCTGTTGACACTCCAGACACCTGACCACATAGTTAACTATGTCGACCTTCATTCCCCTCCAGAAGAATAAGGGTTTAAGATCTACCCTCATCTTCGTGACTCCCGGGTGCACTATGTAAACTGCTCTATGAGCCTCACTCAGGTTCAACATCCTCAACTCGTCGTTTGTCTGTACGTAAATCCAACCTTTAAACCTCAATAACCCATCGCTATCAAAAGAAAATCCCTCATATCGTGGTACCATCATTATGTTTTGTCCAATAAAACCCTCGACCTCTTTGTACCAGTCGTCGTCATGCTGTAAAGTTAGAATCTTTTCCCGTAGATTAATCTGAAGAGGCAACACTAAAAAGATGCATGGCCTTCGACTCAAAGCATCCGCCACTCGGTTCACTGTTCCCTTTATGTAAGTAATCTCAAAGTCATACTCGCTAAGCAATTTCGACCAACGCCATTACCACGCGTTCAGGTCGCTTTGCGTAAAAATGTGTTGTAGTCCACAATGATCAGTGTTTAGTTCAAATTTCCATCCAACAAGGTAGTGTCTCCAAACTTTCAAGGAATATACGATGGCTAATAACTCCAAATCATGCATCGCGTAGTTCTCCTCATGCCTTCTCAGTTTCCTCAAAATGTAAGCAATCACTCGTCCGTATTGCATCAAGACTCCGCCTAAACCTTCCTTGGATGCATCTGTGCATACCAAGAAGTCCGTGTCCATGTCAAGGACCTTTAGTATCGGTGTTGTTGTTAACAACTTCTTAAGCCTCTGAAATGCTTCCGCGCATTTCTCGTTCCAAACAAACTTCTTGTTTTTCTTCTGCAATTCCATGATCGGATTTGCTATCTTCGAAAATGCCTCGACAAACCATCGATAGTATCTTGATAAAACCATAAAGCTACGCATTTTCGTGACATTTTTTGGCACGGGCCATTCCATAATATCCTTGACCTTGGCTGGATCCACGGCGGTACCTTCGCCGGAGATGACATGCCCTAAGTAGTGAATCCTCGATTGATAAAAAGAGCATTTGGACAATTTCCCATACAATTTGTGCTCTCGTAGACACTGTAGTACCAAGCGCAAGTGCTCGTCATGCTCCTCCATCGTACGAGAGTAAATCAAAATATCGTCAATGAACACTTTGACGAACTTGTCCAAGTACTCGCAGAGCACCCCATTCATCAAACTCATAAATACTCCTGGGGAGTTTGTCAGTCCAAACAGTAAAACAGTAAACTCGTAATGTCCAAACCTCATCTTAAAAGTAGTCTTAGGGACGTCATCCTCCTTGATCCGTAACTGGTGATACCCTGATCACAAATTGATCTTGGAGAACACCGTCGCACCGTTCATTTGATCGAACAGATCATCAATTCTCAGAAAGGGATAATGATTCTTGATCTTAGCCTTGTTCAGTTGACGGTAGTCAATGCAAAGCCTCCATAACCAGTCCTTCTTATGTATGAAAATAACCGATGCACCCCACGGTGACACACTAGGATGTATCAGTCCCAGGTCCAACAACTCCTTCAGTTGCATTTTCAACTCTTGTAGCTACGAGGTCGACATTCGATAAGGAATCCTTGCTATTAGTTCAGCCCCCGGTTTTAGGTCTATTGTAAACTCCAATTCCCTCTCCGGCGGCATCCCAGGTAACTCCTCTAGAAACATGTCCTCAAAATCTCTCACCACCGGAAGGTGCTCAAGACCTTCCACTACTCCCTTCTCGTTTATTGCAAGGATCACATAAAGCTTGCACCCCTTGCGCATACTCTTCTGTAACTGTAAGGAAGAGACGAACCTCAGGGAAACTCCCTGGTTCCATCCTACAATCACACATCTCTGTCCCTCGTCATTGATCAAGCTCAACCATTTCATCTTACAGTTGAGTATCGCCTCTTGTGATTCCAACCAATCCATACCAATTACGACATCATAATATCCTAAGATCATGACGTACAAGTTGGCCCTCGTGACAAACTCTCCCAGGTTAAGGGCATAGCCCGTAACCTTTCCTCCAACCTTTTGTTTGGCTCTCGAAGCCATCTCTACGAAAGGTAAACTCGTCCTGATCGACTTCCTTTACCTTAATCATTTTTAGCATTGCACCAGAAATGAAACTCTCGGTAGCACCAGGATCAATCAAAATACTAAGGGTCTGGTCAGTGACAGTACCTATCGTCTCAAGCACAGTCAATTGGTGCTCTGCCTGGTGGTTATTCACCGCTGCATGAATCCGATGGGCCTTGCCCATATCTCCCATTGTAGTGGGTCTGGATGATTCGGATGCTCTGGTCTCTCCACACGATAGTCACGCTGGTAGTGTGGCTCCCCACATGTCCAACACCCCTTCTTCGGCCCAATAGTCCTGGTACCTAAAATAGAAGATGAAGGCCCACCGTCCTGGAACCCTAGTTTGTTCTGCTGAATAGGCCTAAACTACTATTGTTGTGGGCAACACAACTACTGATGCGGTGGTCCCCTATAAGGGGTTTTCTACTGAGGCAGCGGTCGTCGGGGTGTAGTGAAAGTGGATCCCCTCTGGAAGCCATGATATCCCAGTGTAAGTCTCACTGGTGTCTGGTGCTGCTGTGTTCCAGATGAAACCTGTCCTGCTAGTCTTGCTGGAGTCCTGGTCAAACTCCCACTGATAAGCTTCTCCTCTACTATGAAGGCATTCTGGACGACATCATGCAAAGTTTGAGTCATCAAAATCCTAACCTTTACACGTAGACTGCTGTTAAGGCCGAACATGAACCGGTTGACCTTAAGTTTCTCTATGTTAAGATGTGGAGCATACTGGAGTAGCTCCATAAAACGGGCCTCATACTCGGGCACTGTACGACCTCCCTATCGTAAGGCATTGAACTCATTGAGCTGACGCGCAATGAATTCCTCTGAAAGGTACCTCTCTCGGAACTGTTCCTCGAACAGTTCTCATGACATGTCTTCGACGGCCATGTTTAGTTGTGGTAGGAGCGTCTTCCACCATAGAAGAGTGCTCCCCTTTAGTTGAAAGACCGTCATGCGGACCTTCATGTTGGAGGTATAATCACGAAGTGCGAAGCACATCTCCATGTTCTCCAACTATGCCTTAGCGGCGGCGCCATCCGGGGCACCAAAGAACTCAGGAAATTTGACTTTCTCGAGTTCACGGTGAATGCTACCAGTAACGTCTAGTGCGTGGGACAGAACCTCAGCGGGTGTCGGTGCCCTAGCCTCATCTTTGTCCAAATGGCTAATCAGTGCCTCGGACATGCGCCGAAAATATCTCATCATCCCGACAACATCGCCAACTGCTATCTTCTCCTATCCAAGAACTTGCTCGTCTCCCTGGGGGTTAGACCCCTCAGGTGTGGATGCTACTGGAGGCATCTCGCCTCCTCCCCTAGCACCCCGTCATCTTCCTCGGCGACGTCCTCTAATCATAATTACCTACACTCACACAATCAACTCTATTAGCAACAGTATAATCAAATCATGTCAGCGAAATCCGTAGTGATCCCAAGTCGTGGGTTGAACTCACTCTAATCCCATATGTAACGTCCTCCTCATTATGCTGACAAACCTCTTAAAACAACTACAATTTTTTATTTTTTTTTTATGTATGCATGTGTACAAGGGTAACAAGACATTATACTCTGCGCCGCCACATGAAGACGCATCATGACGCATGCAACTACGATATCAACATAAATATCCAACAAGCATTTCAACATCTGCTAGCGATGAACAACAATCAACTGACAAATATAAGACTGACTGCCCATCCGTCCTACCCTGCAATGGCTAGGACCTCCAAGACACATAAGCAACGCTCAAGCCCAGGTTCCCATCGATTTTAACCATTTAAGGTCTCAGGGTTGGCGACTATTCTAAGGAACATGGAGGTGTCTACATCCCGCCCGAAATGAGAAGACCAAGGCCACTAAGCTAAGGACAATCATCAAATTATTAAAAAAATCATCCATCGATCAAGGCTAAATGGTCAAATCTACGAACCCTTTATCAATGGTTATCATTCACCAAGGACACATCTAAATTACCATCAATGATTAATGCACCCTCCAATTTAACGTTACCGACAAGCAATTTATGACGTCTAAGTAATCACTACTAGATCTATAATGAAAAATTAAATGCATCCTCAATCATAGATCCAATGAGCAAGTCTGGAAATTGCAAATAAGTCACTATTCACCATTCAACTTAATTATTACACCTTCCAACTGGACAATTCTACTAGCCATTAACATTAATTGAAACATTAGCTAAATTAAGTAGCTTGCTATCATTAACTACTAACTAAAATAAGCAATTTGCTATTATGAATTGTTAACTGAAATAAGGTAGAATGCTCTTATGAAATAAGGTAGATTGCTATTTTTGAATACTATTAAAATAAGGTAATTTACTATTATGAAATGTTAACCATATAAGGTAGATTGCCTTTATGAAAATAAAGTAGATTTTTGTTTTTAAATACTAACAAAAATGAAGTAGTTGTTGTATGAAATGTTAACTAAAATAAGTAAATTGCTTGATTAGAATAAAGCAGATTATTGTTCTTAAATACTAGCAAAATAAAGTAGTTTGCTATATATAACCAAAATAAAGTAAATAATATTGCTATTGTTGCTAATATTAAATAGCTTCAACCTGTCAACAACTTATGAGTTAATTCACATCTCCATCTCCTGGCCATTTACATTTAATGAAGCATTAACTAAGATAAAGTAGTGGCTACTATTTGGTAATTAATAAAGCAATAGCACGGTATTTAAAAATGAGACAATTACTAACAAATATCCTATCAGTTAATGTATCACTATCAATACTATTTACGTCATAGCAAGAAAAGTAATGGAGACTTTATTAACTCGATGTATTCCAGCGAGTGACTAAACTAGCTCGAGGTACCAAGGTGACAATTGTTTGCGAACGTTAAGGAGCCGATTGGAAGGGTAAAAACCATAAGGCCAATGGTAAGATTCGTTGTCTAAAATATTGGCAACGAAGTTCTAAATGAACACGCCCACCGAGAGAAATGCATGCAAAGGAAAATAAAAGTGATGGAACGTGGCTATAGGGGAGGATGGGAGACATAGTCTCTTGCCATGATCACAAGATAAGCACCCAGATCGAATTCGTTTTAATCAGTAAATTCTCAGGGTAATATGCATAGAGAAACGAATTGCCAGCATGATCTTTACCGAAACGAATTTACCAACAAAATGTCAGAAACGAAATGCCAGAAACAATTGACAGGAACAAATTCCAAACGAAATTGCCATAACGGATTGCCAAAAACAATGTACAGGAACAATTTCCAAACGAAATTGCCAAACTGGATTGCCAGAAGGAAAATAAAAATACAAAAGGGCATACAATCACTCCAACTTACACATGGAAGCCAACAGACGACGTGACAACGCACCCAGTCATATAAAAATGCCCACATTAATATAAAAACGACCACTGTAGTATATAAACGCCCACAGTGATATAAAATGCCCACGGTAATATATAAAACGCCCACAGTCATGTAAAAACTCCCACATTAATTAAATACATCCACTGTAATACATAAATGCCCACAGTGATATAAAATTCCCACGACAATATATAAAATGCCCGCAGTCATATAAAAACGCCAACATTAATATAAAAACACCCACTGTAGTATATAAATGCCTACAATGATATAAAATGCCCACGGTAATATATAAAATGCCCACAATCATATAAAAATGCCCACATTAATATAAAAACGCCCACTGTAGTATATAAACGCCCACAGTGATATAAAATGCCCACAGTCATATAAAAATGCCCATTAATATAAAAACGTCGACTGTAATACATAAACGCCTACAACAATATAAAATGCCCACAGTCATACAAAAATGCCCACATTAATATAAAAACACCCATTGTAGTATATAAACGCCCACAGTGATATAAAATGCCCACGGTAATATATAAAATGCCCACAGTCATATAAAAATGCCCACATTAATATAAAAACGCCCACTGTAATACATAAACGCCTACAACAATACAAAATGTCCACAGTAATATATAAACGCCCACATTATTCCAAAACGCCCATAGCCATATTTAAAAATGCCCCCAGTCAGATATAAATGCCAACTGTAATTTATAAACACCTAAACAACACCAATAAGAAATTGTAGCCAAAGGTAAGAGAATGCCAGAGCCAAGGATAACTCATCGAAAGGATTGTGGGGTTATAACAGTCTAGGCACAGAAAACAACAACAAGGAAACGGGATGATCCATAATTCAAAACATCAATCATCATCGTAAGGATTCATATACAACTTTAAACAATTTTCCTTTTATTCTTAAACAAACAAACGCACTTGCTTACCTGTGACCGATGGCGAATAACCCGAAGACGCTATCCCGCACTTGACCTCCATGCCGCTCCCGCTCGCTGACCGCCAAGACCTCACTGGTACCTCCCAACCAACGCTAGGGTTACTATGCTTCCCCCTTAGCCCCCCGAGCCGCAAAGGGGCCACACACTATCCATATGGTATGTCTAGCTCCCAGCTCACCTCGCAAGGCCGAGCTACCACTCCTATCTGAGACAGGAAATCCCAACTCCCCACAAGTAATCAGTCAAGTCAAAAATCCGGCAGCGTAACGTTACGCTAATAGTCGATCCCCCTTTCTTCCTTCTCCTCTCTTTCTTTTATAGAATTTTAATACTTCCATTCTTTCCCAAATCTCATTAAGTTTTAATTTTTAAATAAAAAGTTCCAAAAATTTTCCTTCGTACAAGTGGCATCCATCCCCCACTTTCCTCCATTAATTATTTTCTTTAAATTCATAATTGCCTCATTTCCCTCACCCACCTAGATTTGCTTCTATTTTTACTCCTAGGTGTCCCTAGATTCCCTTACAGGTTTAAATACTTTCCCTAAAAATGATGTTGCTAATTTAGTTCAATTTAAAAGGTTCTTTATTGTCGATTCTTTACTAAGTTGACCTCGCTTTTTACCATAAGTTCCCTTCTTTCCCTTATTATGTTTCCTCCATTCCTTAGTTTCTTAATTTTTATTATTCCCTTCTTTCCCCTTTTTATTAGAGCCAAAAATGGCAGTTGCGCAAATTAACAACTTTTCCTTTTTATTAAGAATTTAATATCTTTTACACTTTCACAAGTTAAATAATTATATTCTTCTTTACAATTTTAAATCCACTAATTTGAATTAAATTCTTACTCTCTTCATTTTACCCCAAAAATTTTATGAAGATTAAAACTATTACTAAGTGGTTTTTAGTTTACTTTTTATTTATTTTTTTTATTATTATTTTTTTTTCATAGGGTATTTTTTTATTTTTTTTTAAGGTTAGACAAAATTTTACTCCTAAAGAAATTTTAGACTTAGGACTTAGATTCTGAACTGGGCGACATTTAATTAGGGAAGTTGTTTAAGAATTTCTTAAGGTGTTAAATGTCTTAGGGCCATCTAGGTTTGTTCCTTCATCATCATCCATGCGACGTGCCCTTCAGGACACACCACATGCTCCAAGGGTGCCACTTGCCTCGTTTGTTTCTTTTGCATGACGTGCCCTTCAGGATGCACCACGTGTTCCAAGGGTGCCACCTTCTTCTCTTTTTTCTTTTGCGTGACGTGCCCTTCAGGATGCACCACATGCTCCAAGGGTGCCACTCGCTCATTGACTGATTGGTAGACATCAACAACCCCTGGAGTCAACACTTCGCTAGGTGAACTTGTGGGAGATTAAGGGCTTCTAAGGAATAAGGCCCCCGCCTTATTGCATGCCCCTTAGAGTCATCGTGAGTGACTGTCGCAGTCTGCCCTCACGACATCGTGGGTCCTCTCGAAATAGGTAATCGTTAACCTACAATTCGAGCCACAGCGGGATTGCTAGTAGGTTGTGGCAAGGCTGTTGTCCACACCTCTCCCTCAACCTCTCTGGTAGTCGGGTGTGTGGCCCCTTTACTCCATATGTGAGTCTGGTCGGCAATCTATCGTCAACCTGCATCATAAAAAATCATGTCAGACATGTCCACATCATATCATCTAATCAAACGTACTAAAATCACATTAAAACCATCAAACACCAATAGCACACTCCCTGACTTGATCCAGAGTCCAAGGGGTTATGTCGATGCCTCTGCATCCTCAAGGTCCAAAACCCTGCACACTCAGTAAAACCGAGTCAATAGCACCTGTCTATGTCAAAGAAACAAAACATCATGTCATCTACCATAACGCATCATAATCAAGGACAAATGTTTTAATATCATAATAGTCTGGATCACCTGTGAGCAAGTGTCCTCAAAGAATAAGTTTTCTCAATGCACCAGAGCAGGATGTTACAGGATTATTAAACAAGAAAGTGGACGGAAATGGATTTTTTTGGGGGAACAATGTTAAGGTTAAAAATATTTTCAGTTGTTCCTTGGATTGAAAATAGTTTCTAGAATCATGGTTGCATGAACACTATATATGGAATTGCAAGTAGCCAATATCATTATTAGAGTTATTTTTTAATATTTTTTTTTTATTTGATGTACCTTTGATGCTATTTATAACATGTGTTAAACATATGTAGGGTGGTGTGGGGCCTCATCTAGGCCTTCAATGGATGTGAATTCTTTGATTTTGAGTGGGGATTGGGAATGTCTACTAACAATGAAACATAAGCGGTTACAATCCTTCAAGGACTCGATGTTGTTTGAAACAAGTGGGTTAAGAATATTATTGTGCACAATGTTCCTTAATAGTTAAAACATAACTTTGATATCAACATAATAATAAACATATTGATGGAAAACTTACAATCTAAACCAAAATATGGAAAGAATGATAGTAGGAAAAACTTTATTTATATTGAAAATTGAGATTAATGTTGACTTACCTCTTTGAGGTTATAACCTCCAACTAAGAAAATTTTCAAATAAAATAGTTTTCACCTAGAAATTGATTACATGGTTTCTACTACTATATATAGTTTCCAACTGAGGAAAACCCTAACTACCTATTGTACATTCATTAGTGAGACCACAAGCTATAACTTGTGGACCTTTTTTATGAAGACAACTTACATTTCTTTGTTTCATGCGCTAATAGCTCATCGAACTTATTTAGTATATATGACCCCAATACATTAAGTTCCAACCTATTCTCCTAACCAAGGGAGTTAGGCGGGACCCTAACATGCCCTCCCCTTAGAAAGAAACATTGTCCTCAAGGTTGGAGATGATGAAATCATTTGAAAACATCCCTTCGTTTCCATGTAGCATATTTGGGCTATATGTGATTCAATTGGATCAAAACATCCTATATAGTGCATTGGTGAAGATGACACTCACGTTTGTCCAAAAGAGCTTCAAGATTCAACATAATGGAACCCTACTCATGTACTTAGGGAAGGTTGGTTTGAGCTCTATAATTTGACCTTACCACTTCATCAAGAAGGGAACATGAAAGAATGAGTGGATCTTGGAATTTTCAAGAAAAGACAATTTGTAAGCCACCAAACCTATAAATTTTAGTACAATATAGAACCCATAGAATTAGTGGTTAACTTGTGGTGGCTATTATCCATAGGCGATGTCTTCTTATAGTGATAGAAATGAAAGAAAACATGATCCCCTTCTTCAAATTCATGTTTCAATAGATGTTGATTGGTTGATTACTTTATGCGATTTTGGTCCAAAAAAAAAATATCCTTGATGGTACAATGAATGTTAGAATGGGATATCAATGTTTTATCCATGTCCTAAATCTGATAGAGGCATGGTAAGTATGATATCACTGATATGGGATTATCTCCATAAAGTACCTCAAACACGTTCATTTTAGTAGCACCATGATAGGTAGTATTGTACCACCATTAGGCTAGGGGTAACCACTAAACACATTAGATTTCTTGACAGGAGGTAGAGTAACATAAATAAGCTTCTCAACATTTGTTGACTACTTTTGTTTGGTGATTTATTTGGGGGTGATATGATGCGTTGAGATTCAATTTGGTATCCTAAATCCAATAAAACCTATACCAAAAATTGTTGGTGAAGGTAGGGTCATAATCAATCACAATTGATTTAGGAAATACCATGCAATACAAAATTATTGCCTATAAATCCTTGTGTAACTATGGATACCTTTAATGGGTGTTATACGGAACATAAGTGAGAATATAGATGAAGGTGATTAATAACTACCATTATCATTGATTTGTCACCTGATATTAGTAACCACTCAATGAAATCCATAGAAATATTAGTCCACATAATGGATGGAATGGTCAAAGGTTCTAATGATCATGGAAGTTTTACTTTTCCCACCTCCTTCCATGGAAATTATCACATTCGATCAAAACTCTACAAATTTCCTTCTCCATGCATGGACAAACCAATGAATAGCTAATCTATTCATATCCTTTTATCAAACCTGATGTGTCCAACCATGGAAAAGGAGTGTAATTTCAATAGCACTTTGGATATAAATTTTGAATGAAAGACAAAAAAAGTACACCTTTGAAACACATTTCATCATTCTGCGATGTGTATATCATATGTGCACGTTCTTTGACCAGTACTTGGTAGATAATACATGTGATATTGTTACTTGTTGACCATTCTTGGCATACTGCATATACCCAATATGGCACCAAGAAAGATAAGGAACATATGGAAGCTCCATCATCTTGTATCTTAGATAGACAATCAACCACCAAATTTTCCTTTCCCTTATTGCAGATATCTTGTAGTCATCGCCTAATATTTTACTGACCTACTTTTTCTTCACTAGAGTGAGAAATGTCTATTTCAATAAATATTCCAAGATATAATTTTCTATTTAATATGTAAACAATGCCCCATCAAACAAGTATGTGATATATTAACTATGTGAAGAATAACCAACATTTCCTTCTAAAAGGCAGATTTTCTAAATTTTGTATCACATAATTTCTTACCAGTGAAGGCCAATAGGTGCCTCTCTTGCATTAAAATTTCCCCAATCCATTTTCCCTAGGAAAAACATTCCAATACAAACTAATTATTCAATTTTTGCATCGTGAGTACCAAGGTAGCACATATATCATATTTTAAAGCCTAGAAACTAGTTTGGCCTCCTCACTCATTCTTTTAGTAGGGTAGTGGGGGAGGCTGCAATTTTATCATAGCTATACAAAAATACCTAGTAGTAATCTCCTAGGCCAAGAAATAACCACAAATATTTGAGGGTATTAGAGTGAGTCTAATATTTCATTACCTAAATTTTTTGAGTATCAAAATGCACACCCTCCCTACTAATAATTAGTCCTAAATATTTCATTTCCGAGACACCAAAATCACATTTCAAAAATTTGAGGAATAGTTGCTAATCACAAAGGAGTTTCAATATTGTGTCAACATGTTCCACATGTGCCACCGAAGTTTTGTTGTAAGCCAAGATGTCCTAAAAGAAGACTAGTAGAAAACGTAGTACAAGTAGTCGAAATATATTGTTCATGAAGCTATGAAAAGTGTAAGGTGGATTGTAAATACCAAAAGGCATGATTAAAATTCAGTAATGGAATTTGTGAGTGAAAATATTATTTTTTGAATATTGACTTCCTACATGTGAATTTCATGAAAATGAGAGGAAATGAAAAGTTTGGTGAAGAAGTGAGTGCCTTGTATTTGATATAAGAGATCATCAGTGAACAACATGGGGAATTTTTATTTGATAGTGAAGTTCTTAAGAATTCAGAAGTTAGAACACATGATTCAAGTGCCTTATTTCTTAAGAACCATGATGTTAGGAGGAAAATAGGGTTGGTACTATGATTGATGACAGTTGCTTCCAATAGCTCCCAAATGATATTTTAAAATTTATTCTTTTAGGAAAAAGGATAACAATAAGGGAACATTGGGTGGTATTCCATGAAGAAGTAGTGAGATACTATGATCATTATCACCATGGGATGGAAGGAATTAGTTGGGGATGTTTGAAGAACTAGCTCCCCATGAGGCCCTAGAGGAAACCCTTGTTTTCATTCTTTCCCTAGTCGGTAACACACACTGCCTCTGCATTGTATACGACCGATGGTTTCCGTAAGTCTTGAGTCTATTGAGCGATGGCCACTACATTTTTTTTGGGTAAGGATCAGCTCTGTGAGTGATGGCCTTTGCGTTGTATATGACCGATTTTTTTTTCGTAAGGTTCAGCTCTACTAGCAATGGCCTCTGCACTGTATATGACTGGTGGCTTTCCATAATGCTCGACTTTGTGAGAGATGGCCTCTGCGATGTATATGACTGGTCTTTTTTTTGTAAGGCTCAGCTCTGTTACCGATGGAACGAGGCAACGCACCTCTGTGGTTCTTCTATGTGCAAGGTAAGTAACAACTTTGTTTATTATGTATATCATGAATGCAATTCTTTGTTTTGGTGAAGTGTAGAAATAAAAGAGTGGTTCCATGAAATACTTCTCGTTTTTCCTTTTCTTGGTTTGAGGATTTACAGTGCATTACCATTGCGCCTCCGTATGTGTTTTCTTTTATTTCACTGTGTAATACTGTCATTCTTACCCTCTATAATTCGTCTAGAAATCCCAACACTTGCTACGCAGATTGGTGTTTTTAAGACTTTCCTGTTGTTGGAACTCCGTAGGGAATTTTCTTATTTTCACTTTGTATGTATATGGAAATATTAACTCTCTATGGGGAGTTCAAAATTTACCCTATGTATAACTTATATGGAAATACTAACCCTCTGTGGGAAATTTGTGTTTACCTCCTAGGAATATAAATAGCAATATTAATCCCTTTGTGGGAAATTAGTGTTTACCTTCTATATATATAAATAGCAGTATCAATCCCTCTATGGGAAATTCATTTTTACCTTATGTGTATATAAACAATAGTATTAATCTCTCTGTGGGAATTTCGTGTTTACCTTATGCGTATACAAATAGAAATGTCATCGATATTTTATTCGTTTGAACACTACACTTTCTTGTATCCTTTGGTTGTAAAACAATTTATCTATTGAGGAGGATTTTCTCATGGCCACTTCGACAACATCCTTCGCTTGATCGATATTTATGAATTTAATTCGTTTGCGAATGACCTTTCCTATGCCGACCAGTTTGCACTAGCAAATGAGAGGGTAACTTGTTTAATCAACTATTTATTTGAAAGTCGTAGGGTTCAACTACGTTTCTGCATAGTTAGATTTAACCTAGGGATTTGATTCTTACTGTATGTTGCTATGCACTTATACTTTTGGATTTTACCATTCTGTAATGTGTTTAGATTTTAATGATCTAATGTAAATATACACATGTTTCCTCTTATATGCCTCTTATGAATATGTAAACATGCACAGGTCACATCTTGTGGACCTCTTTAGATTTTAAAGATATAATGTGAATATACATAGGGTTGGAGAACTATTACGATATGTGTTTCATGTTTGATTAATTTGTGCATGGTCTGAATTGATGATAACTGCTTATTGTATTTTTCTTTGTTTTATAAGTGAATTTATATGCACGAATATGTGAAATTAATGATGGGCCACTTTTCTGTTTTGCGAGGGTACCCATCAGTCGATTTTGGGTCCACAACTCCTCCTCTTTGATCATGGACATATTGTTGCACAAGGAAGAAGAGGTGATCTGGACCTTCGTGGGGACCCAGGATAAGTATTGTCCTTGACTTATTCTTATTTTTTGACTTTCATACAAAAACATTAGCATAGTTTACTAAACCCTAGTTTTTCTTATTTTCCAGGTGGTGTAACTCGAGGTAATGAGATGAAGGAAACATCTCACTCGAAAGGTGTACGAGTTCTGATCTATGTGTGCATTGACTTTGATTACAATACATATTATGTGTAAACTTTCTTAGAGATATGTTTGCAATAAGATGTTGTGGAGTTTTTGGTCTATGGTACTCCAACTGTAATATTTTGAACAATGATCGAATGAATACAATGGTTGCTTTTGTCAGATACTTGAGCTCCTCACTATATTTCTGTGGTAATAAAAAATATATTCAAACTGTTATTCTTTTCTCTAATTTTTACATGTTATCAAATTGATAAGCACCCATTTGAGTTTATTTCTTATTGTACCATTTCTATACAATGATTGTTATGTACATATTTGAATAACAATTCATAATATATATAATCCAATGTCAATAGGAATATAACAATAGTTCTACCATTTCTTTGTACATGAGCATATATATATATATATATATATATATATATATATATATATATATATATACCACCATATCTCAAATAACCAATATTTTAGTATTATTTAACTATGATAATCCATAGGAAACATGATCATATAGTCCCTTAAGAATTGATTTCACTTCTGTATACACAATCAATCATATTCCTAACAAATAATAACCATAATATAACATTGACAAAGAATACAATTTGAGATACATATATGAAACCTGATGTTGTAATACAAATAGAATAACCATGTTCCACCCAACCGTAGAACAAAACAATGAAGTTCACTTTCCCTGTTCACCCCCTAGCCTGACCATGAGTCCATAAGAGAAAAATGAGTGATCCTCCTTAGCTACAATCACCATCCATAGATCAAAATTTCATTTTCCTCACATTAATAGTTCTCATAACAACAAATAGTTTCCTTTCCCCAACATACTAACCAATGTCTTGCCTCCTCCATATGTTGTTTTTATATGCATCATTGTGCCTAGGACTTTCCTTCTCTCCTTGGGAAATTTGCAGCTTCACAAATCCCTGATTTTTAGGGGTTGCTAGTGATCAAATTCCACATTTTCCACTTGTAAAAATCAGCCTTGAGGTAACTAAAACCTATTCCCCACTCATGGAGTCATGGTCACCTATTTTTAACCTAGTTATTCCATTTGTTTTCCAGCATTTAATTCATTAAAATTTTGTCTTACACATGTGTCAAATAAATTAGGACAATGAGGAAAGTCAAATATTTTCCCAACAATCATCAAATAATTAATTACAACAATCAAAATTCTAAATTCGGATTTGCCATAAATGGCAAATAATTTCCAAATCCAAATTTTCCAAAAACGAAAATTTATTTCAAAGTTCACTTAGAATTTGATATTCTAAAATTTGAGGATAGTACAGGTCTATTATTATTTGATTGTAAAGGATGAATATTGGATATGGAGAATTGGAATCGCTATGCATATTATGTTGTTTTAAAAGGAAACTGTTAGCATTGGAGAATGCAGGACTGTGGCTCGAATGGTTTTGATGTTATTGTGCAATTGGAAATGACATTTGAATATTTATTTCATAGGATGCACAGTTTGATATAATTGAAGAATTCTGGGAAATTGAATTGTTTTTTTTATTGAAGACAACAAGCATTATGTATGTAAATAAGGAACAATTAAATGAATTTTGTTTTAGAATGGATGCTTGTTGGATTATGATCTAGACAGAGTTATGGTTGTTGTTTGATTAAAATTAGTTTTTATGAAAAATATATGTATTATTCTCTCTCATACTCTCACTTTTTCACTCATTATACCCCTTTCACAATCCCAATTTCATTTTTACACAGCCTATTCTATTAAATAAATTTAAAACTCTATATGAAAGTGATAAAGGTATGACACAAAAATCGGTGCCAACTGGTATGTTTTGGTATTGATTGCATAGATAATTATTTAATGAATTGTCGAGCAGTACTCGTGTTCTTACTCCCTATCACGATATCACTTTTTTTCTCATTACAATCCCCCCAGATATCCCATGAACACTATTTCACTCCCTGCTCCATTGGAAATTATTAAATAAATTTTATGGATTGAATTGCATGGGTCTTATGTCAATTTATCAGTCGAACTTTGTTTCATATAAAGAGAATGTCATGTATGGACTATTAAGGGCTAGATTCTAATAAATTGTTGCTTATAGGATGAGTTTCTTCAGCAGAGGAAGTCATGGAAAAAACAATAGGGGAAGGGGTAACTAGAATATAGGGCCTAAAAGGCCCAGATTCGTAATTCATTTTGATGTCGATCCTCAGGAGTTGAACCAAATTTTTCAAGTTGGGTTCTTCAATTGGATTGGGAAAGGGATCATTGAGCCTAGACTAGAGAGGCCTCCCTTCCAGCCCCAAAATATCATTGGTATCCTTGTGCCTCCCCATGTATCTATGCAACCAGAAGTTCCCAAAAATGATGGATGGAAGGATATTGTTCATCTGGAAGTCTCCCACCATTTTGGATGGCCCAAATTTTCATTGCCTCCTCCTCCTCCATTTGTAAATCTGAATGCTCAAATTGCCCCTGCACACTCACCTGTATAGTTCTCTCATGCTATCAAGCGACTTAAAATTGATGCTCCCCATGTGCAAGACAAAGGTAAAGTTGTTTATTTCCCCTCATCTCCTTAAAGTGAATCAACAAAGTTAGTGTCCTCCCATATGCACCTGAGGGAAGATTGATCCCATGTTATCAGTGAGATTAAGCCTCAAGGTTTCAACCAACCTAAGTCTAATTCTGGGAAATCCAAAGGGGAAAACAATGACAGAAGAAGGATTTCCTCTCAAAGTGGAAAATATGGATTTTGATTTATGTGTTTATGGTTGATTTGTTGAATACAATAGACTGCAGAAAGTTTTCGACAATAAACTATTTTTTGGATAATGTGATTATTTATATATTTTGGATATAATTTGAAATATTTCTGATATTTTAATTTCAAATTTTTGGAAACAATTTATGGGAGTTACAAAGAGGCATGTGTTTAATTGGTTGTCTAATTTTTCTTATTTTTGTAAAGGAATAAAAGGGAGTCAGAAGGGGTCCCACCTACTTAGTTATTATTTAATAAAAAATACCCTTAATTATTATTATTATTATTATTACTTCCTCTAAACTAAAATTAGTTAATTTTAATTAACTTAACTAAATGAGGTAGTTGAACTACTTCAACTAATTTGGAATGCATAAAAGAAAAAGGAGAAGGAAGTACAAGGGGAGAATAGAAGGATAAAGAAATACTAAGGTTTTCTCATTTGTTTTTATGAGATAGTTTAGTTTTCATTCATTCTTCAATTCATTAAAGGCCTAATTCTCTTTTTGACAACATGGTCCTATTGTAGATAGCAAGGTTCAAAGTTGAACCATATCATTCAGATGCTTGTTTCAGAGGTGTTTATCTATTTTTGATAGTTTGTGTATACTTGTCTATTTATGGATTGAGTTTCATAATTGATAAAGGATATTGTGCAGAGTCAAGTTCGAAGCAGTCTGTGGAAAGTTGATCCAAATTTTAAATTTTAGTTTTTACTTATTCTCAGAGTCCTTATGTATGGTTTTCATCGGGGATATCTAAGTTTGACCTTGGTCCATGCCCTCACATGGATTTTTGTAAACAGAAAGATACTTTTGATTTCTTGCAATGAAATAAAGCGATTTCTATTATGTCTCATTTGTGTTAATATGTGACTTGGTTACTTTTGGTTTTGATCTCCACATTTACTTTCTATAATATGTATATGTTCTGAAAATTTATATAAAAATTTCATATTTTGCAACAATCTTTTCATTTAAAAAATCATCCTAAGCCCATGTAATTAATATTTGCGTATTGGGAAATAAATTTTGAGGCTATAAAACACAGGTTAATATTCCCGACTATCTTTCCTTATCCAAACAAGATTCAAAAAATGCTTGAGTAATATAATTCATATGTTTTCCTCAACAGTGTCTAAATCCCAGTAAAAATCAAGTCCAACATCATCTAGATCAATCAATCAATCCTAAACATCAATAAATCACTTATGTTCATGGTGCAATATTCCAATCACATAAATGCAATCATCTGTCAAATTAAATTCCATTTCACGCAATAAGTCTAATATCTAAACAATCATTCATTACATCATATTCTCATTGCGCGCAAGAAGTTTGTTGTCTAAATTATCTTGAATCAACATTGTTTCCAAGGCACACAATTGATCTAAATACCGAGTTAACAACCAATCAACATTATTTTCATGGAATGTTCTTAATAAATCATTGGATTCAACAATAATAAACATTATTTTCAAGGTGTGTGCATGACCTGAATTACCAGATTAAACATGATTCAACATCATTCAATGTGCACAATTAATCCATTTAGTTAATCCTTTACACATCGACAAATAACTGACGCTAGAGTAAACAAACATTAAAACAAATATACGTGAACATAATAAAAGGCAAAAGGATGTCTAACTACTTAGGTAGTCGTACGTCAATATTAAATTCAAGACGCAAGTAAACTAATAACTTAATCCTTGATCAATCATTAATTTTTCAATCGCGCAAGAATTCTAACTTTTAAATCATTCATAATTCAACATTATCTTCATGACGCAAGAATACGCAATTTCATATCCCGTCATACATCAAGACTAAGTTCTAAATTAAAAAAGAATTTACACATAAGGTCTTGTCATTAACAACACATAATAATAACATTGCATCTAATCACAAAAGGTCAAGGACAAAGGTTATCATCTGCATCATTCTATGTTATTCCAAACCTTAAATTAGTGGCGCAAGAAGTAATCCACTATGTTTTAAAAAAGCTAAGAGAACAATCACATGATCAACAATGCTTCTTATTCATCCATGATGCAAGACAACTATCAGTTAATTCTAGGAGAAAACGAAATTAGGGGCTACACTAAATTTAAAGATGAGTGTTTGGGCTCGGCTGGATTAAGTCTGGAATACATTATATCAGAGACACACTTATGAATTCGACTTTGGAATTTAGGATTGGGATTAATCAAGAGAAAAAGGTGAGGAGGTATTCACACCTACGATCATTCTCACATCGAATCGACCATCTAGCTTAAATGATTTTATAAGCGATTCATAAGGCATCGGTTTAGATTTATAAATTTGTGTGGCCAACAAGTATGGGAGAAATGACACTCTAATAGGATTACGGGGGTTCCATATTGGGTAGAAATATGTGAAAAAAGGATTCCAATCCTCGTGAAACTGCCACTTGAGGGACCAAGAGGAAGTGTTCAGTTCGGTAAAATATGGAACGTAAAGACCCAATCTGCCCAGGAGGAAGGAAGGGAACCACGATCCAGGTTTTAAATTATGCTTAATATTAACACACAGAGCACTTTCCCCGAGAAAAACGTATAGAATCAATATTGAAATGTCGGGGTCCCTTCCAAATCCAGGGTGTCTTCTCATGTCAAAACACATAGGAATAAGGTAAAATGCAGGGTGACCATTGAAAAACACAGGGATACACCAAAGTAACTCACGGGGTAACAATAACGATAGGAAGAGGTAAAGTAAATTTACTTGGAGCTTCCTAAGTAGAGAAAAATGTGCTTGCAACAAAGTAAAATGCAGAGGTAACTATTATAGTGCATGTGCCAAAAACACAGAGATGACTATTTACTGTGTGAAGGTGCCATAAAAATGTAGAGATAACTATTTATTGTGTGAAGGTGCCATAAAAATGCAGAGATAACTATTTACTGTGTGAAGCTTCCAAAAACTCAGAGATGGACAAGAAATCGCCGAGAACATTGTCTTAACATGCTGAGGGATAATTTGATTTCCTGGGATAATTTAAAATACAATCGAAGCATAGAAAAAACAAAGGGAAATGCATTAAAAAAATCCCTGAGCATAGTGTGATTGGGTGGAGCCATACCCCTCCAGAAACACAAAAAAACATGAATTTAAAATGTTGAGCAAAGTGTGAATGAATCGTTGTGCATTAAGGGATAAAATCGCCGAGTGTAAGTGGTAAAATTCCTGGCATATTCGAAATTAATTTGCAGCAATAATCAAAGGTAATTATTGAATAAATAACCAAGAAAATGCGGGGATCACTGGAATAAATTGTTGAGGGTAGATGAAAAATCGTTGGGAGAAATTGCAAGTAATTTACAACGGTAATAAGTGAATAAATAACCAAGAAAGGGCGTTGATCAATCAATTTAATTTCAGAGTTGGTGTTAGTGACTTTGCCAGGGAATAAGATTCAGATAGAGATGGGTGCACATCAAGGGAAAAAATCATGGCCAGATCTCAACTAGAATGGTGGGGATCAACATTCTATATACAACTTGTCAAGCTCAGTAATAATTAAAGAAAACAAAGAATTCATTCGGAACCACTCCTAGAATTTATAAACAACAAAGGCTTGTCTAATCCCTCTGAAAATTTTCAACATAATAAGAAATAAAAGAAGACATAATTGAATGAATTAAATCCTAATTCAAATCTCGAATTTTGATAAATACTGTAACCATTGTCTATATGTACTTGATGATGTTCTTTGGTATTTGGTGTTTCCTTGTTTCTACCTCTTGCTAATCGTTGAGACCTCATTGGTACCTCCTATCCAATTCTAGGGATACTCTTCTTCCCCCTTATCCCCCTGATCCGCAAAGAGGTCACACACAAACACAACTAGCTCCCAGCTTGTCTTGCAAGGTCGAACTACCACTCTCTTTCTCGAGCTAGGTATCCAAATTCTCACAAGTAAAATTAGTCAAATAAATTCCAACAACATAACTTTACTCATACCAGTCACGATCCATTCATCTTCTCACCCATTTCTTTTATAGATTTTTTCTTAGTGACTACTTTCCATTTGCATGTTTAATTATTTTTATTAAGAATTAATTAGGAATTACTTCCCTCGTACACTTGTCACCCGTTCCCTTAGTTGCACCAATAAATTCACCATTTATTTTAATTAAATGTCTATTTCCATCACCCATCCTAAAAGCGCTCCTAAAATCACTCGTAGTTGTCCCTTTATTCCTTCTATTTCATTTTTAATGTCCGATGCCTTTCTAAAACTTAGTTGTGTTTAATTTAGGAAAGTTCTTTAGTTTGAATGGACTAGATTCCTTTCTATCCTGCCACATTCCTTTTTATATTTAGTTCCTTTCTTATCTTAGATCAAATTTGGTATTCTTTTCCACACATTTATATAATTAAAGATTTAGAAAAAAAAATTTACTCTTTCAATTCCTAACTTGAATTTTCTTCATCCCCACCATTTACTAAATTTATAATTTAATGTTTTAAGTCTTCTTACCCACTTTCGACTTAGGATGATTTTTTTTAACTAGGCTTTTAATTTTAAGTAGATTTTATAATTAATAAAAATTACTCATTTAATAATTTTTGTAAGTCCGACAATGTCAAAACAAAATATGTTTTCTGGAAACCTAGGTTCATTGACTCACCTTTATTAAAGTTGTGACGTTTTGTTCAAGACGCACTATATGCTCTATGGGTTCCACTCACCTTTAATAATTTTTTATTTATGCAATTTTCCCTTCAAGATGTCCTACATGATCCAAGGGTGCCACTCTCCTTTAACTGATCCTGGTAGTTGTCCAAACCTTAGAGTCAATACTCCGTAACGAGACCTTGTGAGGGACTAAGGGCCTCTAAGGAATAAGAACCCTTCCTTATTGCATGCCCCTTAGAATATTCGTGAGTGACTGTCTTAGTTTTCCCTCACGACATAGTGGACCTCTCGAACTAGGTATTCGTTAACCTAAAATTAGAGCCATGGAGGGAGTGCTAGTAGGTTGTGGCAGGGTTTCTTCCACACCTCTCCCTCAATATCTGGTTATTGTGCATGGCCCCATTACTCCTTATGTGAGTCTGATTAGCAAGCAATCGTCAGCCTTCATCCATCAATTAAACATTGTCAATGATCCATAAAAAACATCATAATATACTTGATCATATGTCACATATGTATAAATAGAAATACCCAAACAATATACAGTCGACTCCCTGACTTGATCTAGAGTCCAAGGAGGTCCATTGATGCCATATACATCCTCAATCTGTAAAGTTTCATGCACACTCAGGAGAAAGCCGTCAATAGCACCTGTCTATACATAGATATCAAATAACATAACATCATAATCCAACAACAAAAAAATCAAAATCCAAAAGTGAAATAGACAACCATATACTAAACCAGATCACTTGCACGCAAGTGTCTTCAAAGAATAAGTCAAATCATGTGTGCACAAGAGTGGGATGTTACATACACCCCCTCTTGGTTTAAAATTTGTCCCAAAGTTTCATAGTATGTGCGTAGTAAATAAATTATCTGAAAAGATCTAAATTTCTAACTATCAAATAAAAATGGAAACTACTGGTGCATATCATATCCATCCTCCTAGGTAGTCGAGTGTAGACTATAATTGTCCCACTCGACCTTGACCTGATCGACTATTCAACATCGTAGATGTCGAATGCGATGGTCCAGAATGCATATTAGCTCTTTCATGAGAGTACCTTCAACCGACACTTGCAAAGAACTCATGTCAGTCACATGTGTCGGATCAGTAACATAATGTCTCAAAATAGATACATGAAAAACATTGTGCATACGCCTCAAAGAATCAAGCAAGGCTATTCGATAGGCCATGAGCCATTTCTTTTCCACGACTTTGAAATGTCCCACAAACCTACGAGAGAGTTTAGAACCATTTCCAAACTTGATCAAACTCTTGTGCCATTTCACCCACAAGAATAATGGATCAACAACTTCATAACTATGGTCAACACAATGCGCATCGACATAACTCTTTTGTCGATCATGCACTTCCTTAATCCTTTGTCTTATCATTTTGAATTGTTCTTCCATTTCTTGGATTGCTTCTGGCCCTACCAAGACCCTATCCTCAAGTTGATCCCAGATCGAAGGCATCTGACATGATCGCCCATAAATAAACTCAAATAGTGCCATCTTAATGGTGCTTTGATAGTTGTTGTTGTATGAAAAATCTACCAGTGGAAAGAACTCCTCCCAACACTTCTATTGGTCCATCATGTACATCCACAACATATCTTCCAAGATTTGGTTCGTTCTTTCTATTTTCCCATCTATCTCTGGGTGATATACAGTAATAAAGTTAATTTGGGTTGCCAAGGCCTCTTGGAAACTAGTCCAAAAGCATCTTGTAAACACTGATCCTCAATCAGATATGATCCTCTTAGGCATGCCATGAAATGTAACTATCTCGCTGATAAAAAATATAGCTATGTGTTGGCATAGGGCTAGACCCATGGTTCAACGCTTCAACAACACACCAACAAAACCCTAACTACCAGCCCTTTCAGAAACACTTGCGAAGCAGATGAAGTCTCACCCGAGGTAGAGGCAGGGATGGTTGCAGGACTCAAATCTCAGCAACCTAGGTGGGACACAAATATGTGATTACACAACTCTACCAAAATACTTAAAAGTTATCATTCACCCTCATTCACATCGTAGATATAAACCCTAATTACATAGAATCATAGCATTCAACAAGATCTAACACGTTCAAGCACTTAGCATAGAGAGATAGATATGATCTAGCATTCATTCACATTACTAAGCACTAAGATATCATACCATATGCATCATACATAAAGATATAAAAACCAAGGATAAATCACATCAATAACATAACAACCATAATGCACAAAGAAACCATAACACATGATATACATGGTTCACCCCATTGTGGGTCTACGTCCACCAGTTCTTCTCTTTCTTTATTATCTTATGTCAATCTTCCTATATGCACAGAGCCCAAAAACCCTACTCCGCATAGGACAAGAGATCTACGCAACTCACTAGATCCTCCTTCCTAGAGTTAGGTCACATAAAAAATCCTTCTTACACAGTTCGCACACAAGATTCTTACAATCACTTGCACTTATCTCTACAAGTCTTAACACATGGTATGCGCAAAGCCTCTAGCTCTGCACTAAGCCGATTCTACTAAGTCTATTATATCTGTGTATTTAATTACATCACCTAGATTTCTATTTATACATTAAAAAATGGGCCTAAACATAGGTAAACCCATGGGTCGTCATCCCATACCCATTGCAGAAACCACTATCCCAAAACTTCCCTAAAAAGGGGTTGAGATCCTGCGATCTTCGCTTTCACTTGCGCTCCACCTTCGACTAGCCTATCGAAGTCCCAAAAGAGGTAAAACATGACCAAGGTTCTCTAATACTTTTTCAAGGGACAATAGGCCCCCAAAACTCACCTGTGACTCATCCCAAGTCACTCTTCTCTGGGTAAATCTTCCCCAAACGCCTTGAGCTTGGCTCGAGATGCCTCAACCTACTGCTTCTCCAAGGCCTCATGCTCGGTGAACTCTTGAATAACTTCCTCGGTCACTGGTCTTCCAAGCATTGTTTGACTGCAATGAATTCTTGTTATAGTTCTGGTCCTCATCCTTCAATCTCCTCAAAAACTAGGCAAGATGCATCTTTCACTAGCTGGATATTTTGAGTCACTTCCATGAATTTTCTCTGTATGGCATGGACCTATTGCTAAGTGATACACTGTTCTTGGGATCTTTTCATTCACTTGACTGCTGACAAGGGCTTCAACTGCACTTGTACTGTTGTTGCTTTCTACTTTGCTTCTTGGATCTAGGACTCTAGTGTCTTTAGTTCAAGGTCCTCAGTAAGGCACTCATAATTATGCGCACTTCGAAAACTAAGTTGTTTACATTCTAAGGCTAATGCCTTGATTCTATGGACTGCGCTTCAGGCAGCTTCTTCTCACTGGTCTCGCACTTCCTGCGGAGTGCTTGGTTTTGTTTGTAACTCCAATTCTGCTACTCTCTGTTGAAGTTGTTAGATGGCTACAACAAGCTTCACTACTTGACTCTCCACTGGGTCTTCTTCTATCTATTCTAATCCTGTCATAGAGAGAAGTGCTATGTTGACTGCTTCTTTAACTCCAACTTTCTCCACGAGTAGTTGTTCTTTCTCTTGTTGGATCTTCGCTCTATCCTCTGTGAAATTCACTTGAAGGTCATCTTTTTCCTGCTGCGCAACTTGACATTGATCTATGAATTCTTCTTATTCTTGCTTCAGGGCAACTGTGGCCTATTCTTTTTCTTCATGTATGCGATGAAGGCAAGATTCGGTCACATCATCTATTCTACACAGTTGGGCAGGCTTATCTCCCAATTCAAGTTCTTCTGGTGGTAGGGGTACAGTGGAAACTGCGTAGCTGGAGTGAAGAGCTTGTTGTACCCCTCTCAGTTCTACTTCAATTATTTCATACATGATTTCTTGTTTGGCTTCATTTATCTTCAAAATATCTTCCGAGTCATATGATAGAGCTGCGATAATGAAGTCGAAGTCATCGACCATGAGCACATTCTATAGCTTCGGATTACTATCTTTGGACTTCTTCCATGATGTAAGTTTCATTGAGGAAACCTTTCTTTTCCTAGATGTCTCTATGTCATCAGGGGGATTTTGTGGTGGTGTTACCTCGCCCTAATGTTGCTTGTCTTCTTCCCCTTCCTTCTCTTCTTTGTTCACTTTGTCATCTCCTCCTCTCCTAGGTGAATCTAATGCAGTCTCTTCTAATGTGTTGCGTATTTCTTTTACATATTCCTTCTTTTTCTTCCTGCTACTGCTGGGTGCATCATACTCTTCACGAGTAACCACCGGTCTTCCAATGAGGTCGAGGTCAGACAGTTCTGCCCAGTCGATTGGTATAAGGAACTATGCAGGCCATTCCTTAGTGATTTCTTCCAGGTCCTCCTCTCTGAGCTTGTATTAGGACTGAAGCTCTTCTTTACTTTCATCTATGCATGCAATAATATAAATAAAATGCCTATCTACATAGAACTTCATAAGGGGCCTGAACCTTTCCAGGGTGTTCAGTGTCATACGAGGGAAAGACTCAATAGCCCTCTTCAACTACGGGTAGTAGGTATGGAACACCGTGTTCTACTACCAATGTTTCCCCATATCGCTCAAATACCAGAGCGTGGTGAACTTTGTAGCTAGTGTCTTGAATGGATCAATGTCAAGGAAGGTCTCTCCTTCTAGCATATCCCAAGCAATGAATGCAATGAGGATTAACAACCAGGTAAAATGGAACTCATAGCCCTAATCCTGAGCTTCGCGGTAGTCCTATTCTAATTGGTTGACGAGGTAACTCACCTAGTTCATATGTAGTCCTTCCAATCATTTTCTCGTGAGGTCAACAATGAACCCCGTGACTTGCGTGGGTCTGTTCTTCCTTACTAGCTTTCTAGCGATCAATTGGTATCCTAGGCGCACTATGCCATTCTGAATGGAGGCTACCTTGGAGCTTCGTTTCCCCTTCTCGACATCCCCATATGTGTCTTTAATATTTTGCGCCAAGGCGCGATCTGAAGCCCTCCCGACATAGAATTATTGTGGGTCTAGTCCCTGCATGTTTAATCCAGTGATCCTATGGATCAACGCTGGATTGACGGTGATGCGTCTGTCTAGTGATAGATACCCACCATGGAAGATTGACAACAGGATTTTAATGCACACATTAACCTCCTGATGCCTTCCAAAATGTGGTATCTTCATCATGTTGAGTATAGTGGACCTTGCGATGTCTATAGTCCACGGCTGGGGGATGATCTTTGACTTCTTCCCCTTAGTCTTGGTCAAATATTTTTGAGGTACGAGCATGCCATAGCTCTTGTGGTCTCCTAGGTTATAGTCATTGATATTCAGTGTTGGAATCCTCTCCAACTATGGTCTGATTACTTTTATTCCCTTCGGGGGGTATGCAGTGATGACTGTGTAGTTGAAGTCCCTCAGGACATTGTCACGACTCACCACATCAGCCAGGGGTGGGATGTAGTTGGGTAGGATGGATTGAATTAGCTTCGCATTTTTCAAGTCATCACGATGCTTGTTTCTTTTCTCAGTCGCAGCTCGGGATGGTCCATATCCATGAGCAGTCGACGAGGATGCTTGCACTCCTCTCATTGATGAGGTTTGGATGTCTGCAGGCATCACCTTCTTGGCCATGAGGTCTATTAAAATATCTTCAATGGATTTTTCTGCTACGCTAATTTCATCTGACATGCACACTCAAGATATGATATCTAATGTCGGTGAACAATACTCAATGTAACAGAATGGATGGCAAGGTCTCAATGGTCACTACACAAAATCAACTAGTTCTCTATGGACTCAGATAATCACAATTGGAAAAAGTTTTCTCGGTGCAACGCTCGACGGGCTAAATAGATATTATCGTAACAGACTCTTCCAATGGGCAGGAACACCTCAATCAATGCATTTCCATCCGTTACGGTGTGGTCCCAACGGTCCAATGGCGAGATTTCGGGCCATAACTACTTTTTTATCCATTCTGGAGTGTCATTCTAATGATCATAATGCTTGCAATGGTCATATCGCTCTGTCATGGTGAAGTGCCAATCTGTGTTGTACTGATATTTTGATGAAGTTCAAGTTCTGGAAACCTTCCTTCTACAAAGTCTTCTCTGGAACTTCTTGCAATTTTTCTAACTTTTCTCTCTTCTTACTGAGCTTTCTGGCCTTCTTTCCTGTGATTTGAATCACTAGTTTCCTCTTTCCATTATCGTTCTTATCTCCTCTTGGCATGATAAATCCGCACTGTGGAGGGTATTTCATAGGATTCGAGGGTGATACTTCTTCTCTTTCTGGGGTAGCTTCTCTACTCTCTTGTACAGACAGGTGTCTCTAGTCTTCCTATGTACTTTCAACTTCGACGTCCATATATTTGGTCCTTAGTAACTTCGAATGGTTCTCTTATTCTTCCAGTAAGTGTGTTATTCCCCTAGCCATGGAATCTCTTATTTCTTTCTTTTTCTATTCTAGATCCTCCTCTTCTTGTTTCCTTCGTATCTGATCTTTCTCGATCCAGGTTTTTCCTAGCAAGATAGAAAATGGGGCGTTGTTCTCAACAAACTTAACGATCTCAAATTATTGTTCTGTCGAAGTGCCATGAGAACTCATAGATGTCTGGGTAAGTCTTCCACATAGGGTTATCAACTTTCCTCTAAATAATATTATTCCTCCTAATGAAGGAACCATAACAGGCTTTCCCAAAATTTCCCAATTTCTTTCTGTCATGATATTCACCTGTGTTTCCTCATCTAGGACACGGTCTATGTCGAAGTCTTCTATTCTTATTTCTATGCACTCTTTCTCTTTTAAGACTTCCGATAAGCTAATGTCTCTATGGTCATTCAAGGTTTATTTCATATGCAATAATAAAGTCTCTGATTCTTTCTGGGGTTCTATCATATCCTTAGTTTCTTGGCTTGTCTCATAGTTTTATTGTCTCATATTCATGTTTTCAACTATAGCAATCATTCTAGGGAAATACAAAACTTCATGGTCCATAGAATTACAACAAATACAACTAGGTATTCTACTAGGGAATTCCTTAGCAATATGGCCCAATATTCTTAAGTTGTAACAAAGGGTTAATCCTCTCTTTCTCTTAAACGATCCCCAACCTCTCTTGTACTGTGCACTGGGATCACTTTAACTAACCTGAAAAAAATTCTTTCTAGGATCCTACATCCATTTGTTAGTCCAAACATTCTTTCTATGCATAGGGATAACATACCTTTCATTATTTCTATCAAATCTATTCATATCAAATCTTCGTTCTTCTAGCTAAACCCTAGTTTTTGGACTAGGAAACAATTTATCAAACATACCTAGATTCATTCTTTCAAAGTAAAATTTTTCACTTATCTTACCTTTCTCAGAGAACAAATCTTCAATATCTTACCTCTTTTCTTCAGATCCGATTTCTCCTCTTAGCACAAATCTTCGCAAGTCAAGTAGAATACTACACACTAAAGTAGCATATCTACACACAAATATTTCTCTTTTCTTCAGTTCCCAGCAATCACAGTTTCAAGTCCTGGCAATAGAACCATTTGTTGGCACAGGGGCAGACCCAGGTTTCAGCGCTTCAATAGAACACCAAAAAAACCCTAACTATCATCCCTTTCGGAAACACCTGTGAAGCAGATGAAGTCTCACCCGATCTAGAGATAGGGATGGTTGCAGGACTCAAATGTCTGCAACTTAGCTGGGACACAGATATGTGATTACACCACTCTAACAAAACACTTAGCAGTTATCATTCACCCTCATTCACATCACATATATAAACCCTAATTACAGAGCAATGCAATATTCAACAAGATTTAACAGGTTCAAGCACTTAGCTTAGAGAGATAGATCAGATCTAGCATTCATTCACATTACTAAGCACTAAGCTATCATACCAGATGCATCATACATAAAGATATCACTACTAAGCATAAATCACATCAATAACATAACAACCATAATGCACGAAGCAACCATAACACAAGATATACATGGTTCACCCCAGTGTGGGGCTACGTCCACCAACTCTTCTCTTTCTTTATTATCTTATGTCAATCTTCCTACATGCACAGAACCCAAAAAACCTACTGCACATAGGATAGGAGATCTATGCACCTCTCTAGATCCTCCTTTCCCGAGTTAGGTCACATAAAAAAGACTTCTTACACAGTCTTCACACAAGATTCTTACAATCACTTTCACTTAACTCTGCAAGTCTTAACACATAGTATGCACAAAGCCTCTAGCTTTGCACTAAGTCGATTCTACTAAGTCTACTATATATGTGTATTTACTTACATCACCTAGCTCTGTAATTATACATTACAAAATGGGCCTAAACATGGATAAACCCATGAGCTGACATCCCATACCCGTTACATAAACCCTAATCCCAAAACTACCCTAAAAAGGGGTCGAGATGCCGCGATCTCCGCTTCAACTTGGGATCTTCCTTTGACCAGTTGGTCAAAGTCCCAGAAGAGGTCAAACATGACCAAGGTTCTCCAAGACTTGGTCAAGGGACAACACTATGTTTGGTGCTTGATACGTTGTACGCACAAGGATAAAGTGTGTACTCTTTGTCAAAGTGTCAACTACCATGAAAATCAAGTTGTGCCTCCTTGTTGTCAGCGACAATCCCACAATAAAGTCCATCAAAATGACCTCCCATTTCGATTTTGGAATAGCGTGTGGTTGTAGTAATCATGTCGGATGTCTATGTTCATCCTTCACTTGCTGACATTATAGACATCTCACCACATAGATGACTATGTACAACTTCATTCCTTTATAGAAGAATAAAGGTTTAATGCATGCCCTCATCTTCGTGACTCCTGGATGAGTTGTTTACAATGCTATATAAGCTTCTTTTAATATCAAAATTCTTGATTCGTCGTTAGGCGATACGTAAATCTAGTTATTATACCTCATTAATCCATCGTTGTCCATGGTAAATCCCTCAAATTTTGGTACCAACATGGTGTCTTTTCCGATATTTTCTTTAACCTGTTTATACCAATCATAACTGCACTATATAGTTAGAATCCTTTCATGAATATTCCTCTGGAGTGGTATCACCAAAAATATGCATGGTCTCTGACTTAACGCATCTGCCACTATGTTAACTATATCTTTTATGTAGGTAATCTTAAAATCGTACTTGCTAAGCAGTTCTGACCAACGCCTTTGTTGCTTGTTCAAGTCACTTTTCATAAAAATGTGTTGCAACCCACAATGTTATGTTTTCAGTTTGAATTTTCATCTAATCGGGTAGTGTCTCCACACTCTCACGGAATACATAATGGCCAACAACTCCAAATCATGCATCACATAGTTCTCCTCATGCTTTCTTAACTTCCTTGAGATGTAAGCGACCAATCGACCGTCTTTCATGAAGACTCCACCTAAGCCTTCCTTGGATGCATCTATGCATACCAATAAATCCTTGTCCATGTAAGGGACCTTTAATAGCAGCGCGGTCGTTAACAAATCCTTGAGCCTTCAAAATTATTCCACACATTTCTCGGTCCAAAAAAACTTCTTATTTGTCTTCTGCAATTCTGTGCTTGGATTTGCTATCTTCGAAAAAACTTTGAAGAACCATCGATAATATCCAGCTAAACCCATGAAGCTATGTGCTTATGGTACACTCGTCGATGCAGGCCATTCCATAATATCCTCCACACATGACCTAAATAATGAATCATCGATTGATAAAAAAAAGCATTTCGACAGTTTCCCGTATAATATTTTCTCTCGTAAAAATTGTAGTACCATGCGCAAATGGTTGTCATGTTCTTCCAACGTCCGAGAATATATCAAAATGTCGTCAATGAATACTTGAAGAAACTTGTCCAAGTTTTCATGGAACACCCCATTCATCAAGCTCATTAATACCCCTGGGGTGTTTGTCAATCCAAATGGTAAAATGATAAACTTGTAATGTCCAAACCTTGTCTTAAATGTGGTCTTAGGAATGTCTTCCTCCTTGATTCATAACTGGTGATATCTTGATCTCAATTCGATATTTAAAAACACTGTCGTGACTTTCATTTGATCAAACGAATCATCTATTCTTGGCAACAGATACTGGTTCTTGATCGTTTCCATATTCGACTGACGATAGTTAATGCAGAGTCTCCAAAACCCATCCTTCTTCCATATGAAAATAAAAGGTGTACCCCAAGTTGACACACTTGGACATATAAGTCCTAGGCCCAACAATGCTTTCAGTTTCATTTTCAACTCTTGTAACTCATGGGTCGACATCCGATAAGGATTTATTTCTTCGGTTAAGTTCCTGGTTTTAATTCGATGGTAAATTCCAGTTCCCTTTTGGGAGAAAAACCTGGTAACTCTTTTGGGAATACAATCACAAACTCTGGTACTATCAGAAGTGTAACACACAGAGGGTATAAAAATTGTCATTCTTCTTAGGAAAAACAATACTCTCATTTGTGGTCCCTATTCAATTATACTCTACCAGATATTTCCAGCCATGATCTCCATGCTCTGAAGCAAGATCAGAGTGGGGAGATATCCTCTCCCAATATATTTGGGTTCTTTCATCCCCCGATAAGTGCATATGTTTGCAGTTATGAACATAAGTCAAGACAACAGGCACCAAGATGATCACCACAAGAAATCCTTCGGAGTTGCAAAGCTCTGAAGTTCATGATCCGACGCCGCGTGTCCTTCGGTATTTCGACGACCCTAATTTATTTCCCAAGTTCAACATTCAACAGTTTCAAACATTCCTACGCCTTTTCCCTCTGAGGTACTCCATAATAAGAGTTACAGATCGAGCACCACGAATTCCTTTTGATTGACGATTATGATCTTCTTCGGGACTTCAATGTTCAAAAGTTCCTAGCACTCCAACTCTTTTTCCTATGAAGTACTCCATACCCGAAGTTCCATATCAGGTTCCATGCGTCCATCTAAATAAATTGCTCGAGTCCACTTCGGGACTTCGGCATTTGGGAGTCCCATATGCTCACACCACCTTTTTGCTCTTTGTGATTTCACCCAAATTCAACGATCTATCGATGACCATATATTTCATATCAACGATCACGATTTACTTTGGGAGTTCTCAACTCTCGTGACCCCACCTTCCTTCGAAGTGTAGGATCTGACGACACCTGTCCCTTCGGCTTGGACAACTCATATATTCTTTGGCTCTTTAGGTTTTGGGAGTTTCAACCTCCCCACACTCACTTTATTTCTGAGTGCTTACACCCAAAGTCAACAATCTGTTGATGCGTGTCTCCCATAGATCGACGACTTCAAATCACTTCAGCTCTTCAGGCTTCATGAGTTTCAACCTCTCCACACTTTATTTCTCCCAGAGTGATTAAACCAGAAGTCAATCATCTGTCGACACGTTTCCTTTCTCTCAGATCGACGGTACATAAATACTCTGTTACTCTGTGGATTTCCAAAGGAACTCATGACTATCCACCTAGCATATTTTCTAGGTCTAACAGTCATGATCTGAAAATATCAATGTGTTCACCGATCGATGATTCAAAGTGATTGTGGGGCCCCATCATGCACACTCTTTATCAGAAATATCAACCTACGAAATCTGAAAAGTACTCTCCCAACTCAGTCTAATCGGGGTCGTTGATCTTCCAGCCCAACGAGATCAATGGCTTTGGTGAATTGCAGGACGCGGACTAGCGCATCCGCTAATTTCACCTTTGTTCCTCGCAATGATTCCCCACAATCGATCTTCATTCACAGATCAATGGTTCATAGTGATTGCGGGGTCCAATATTCAAAATCTGGGATGTGCTCTCCTGACTCTAATCTAATCCTGGTTGTTGATATTCCATTCCCAATGGGATCAATGATGTTTCTTGATTGTGGGTCATGAACTAGCATGTCCACTAATTTCACCTTTGCACTCCATAATGATTCCCATCCATCAATTTAATCAAGCGGCTGGTGTTTGATTCGTTAACTCCAGTGAGTATTTGAGTCGATCTGATGATCAGGATGGCTTATCCTCCTGATAAACAACTCACATCCATCTTTGTTGTCAAGTTATTAAGTCATCTATGGCTCTTCTTACTCCGGTAGTTCGGGTAACTTTGACTATCGTGAAATTGACATCTCAGACCTTTGAGCTCCTGAAATTCTGAAACCTTCATGAGCTAAATCCTTTTAGCAGAGGGTTCCTAGACCCAAGTCACATGGACCTTCAGATGAGTCTTGGGCTATGAACTCTACTCTTATTTGGGTTTTTGGTTAAGGATGTGGGCGTGAGCTTAAAGTCTATTAGACTAATGGTCTTAAGGAAACGCCATAAATCGTAGAACTTTAATCTCTAAAATAGGGCAACGTAAACTCGTGAGGTTACAATAACAACAGTTGTGCCAAGAGGTTTTATCCGACTCTGGAAATGTGTTGTAATTCCCTAGGGAAACCACTTCGAGGAATTAAACTGGAGCATATGGGAAATTCAGCAGAAGCATAATTTCTCAAGGGAACAAAGTCATACTTATAACTCAATAAATTCAATAAATAGACCATTTATAAAGATATAAATATAGGCATGTATCCATTATTTCCAATTCAAAGCACAAGGCATGAAAGAACTTATTAGAACCATAAGGCATGATGCAACTACTGAAAGGGGTGCTTGTTTCCACCCAACGATAGGCTTAGTCACTCCTATTGGATTTACCACTGGCCACCATTGAGCTTAGACCACTATGCTTTGAGATTCAATCTCTTTCTTCCATATCAACGAAAGTTAGGGAAGAAGGTTAATCTCCTTCTCCTAGTACATAAATAGATAGGCATGAAGCTTACTCTCCTTCTCCCGAATCAGTCTCTATTTTCTGTGATCAAAACTCATTTTCCTCTTTTAGTCCTTCCTAGAACCCAAGATATTAGGCTCTCATCTCTGCATTCTTCGCAAATTTCCTCCCTAACCCCCACGCTTTCCTTTCTTTCCTTTTCCAAAAATATTGTGTGGCCTGAATTCCCAATCTTTGGTTAGGTATGGAAGACTTACATATGGGCGGTGTTCCCCATCCCCTCATTAAATCTTGAGGAGGTCTTCCCACCTACTATCCTGACTATAATTCATTCCTGGGTCAGGGGGTTATTCTGATGCTGAGAAATTAAATCCAACAAAGTACTTGTTTGGTGGAGGTTAACACAACCATTATGGGTCCCCTCCACCACCTATTCCTAGCATTTGTGGTCTCTCTTAGCACATCCCATTTCCAACAGTCATGCAACACATATCCATTTTCTATTAAAATAACAAAATTTACATTCATCGACCTTTTATACAAAGGTCCATCAAATCAAACATTCACATCTTTGAGTTTTCCATATTTACTTGGCCAATATAGTTATATTTACAAACTGGGGGAAATAGGGTGTTACAATTTCCTCCCCCTTAATTGAACATCGTCCACGATGTTCTATCTATCAACATGATATGTATATATAGGAGTAAAAAAAATCAGATATGCCTATCTCATGGTATCCTCCATTTCCCATATAGCCTCATCTCGGCCAAAGTGTTTCCACTACACCTTGACCTATGAAATGGTTCGGTTCCTGAGTGAGTTTTCCTTCCTGTCTAGTACACATTGGGGTTCTGGCAGGAATTATCCCTCTGGCTCCACTTGGATCACAGACTAGTCAATTATATGATTAGAATCATGTACATATTTCTTCAATAATGAAACATGGAAAACATTATGTGACTTTATTATGGGAGGGAGTGTTAGCTTATAGGCTACAGGTCCCACTCTATCTAAGACCTCAAAGGGTCCATAGTACTGAGGTGTCATCTTCGCACAACCTCCCATTCTCAAGGAACTCTTCTAGGGCCTAACTCTAAGATAGACATGGTCTCCTATCTTGAAATCTATGGGAGTTCGCTTTCTGTCTGCGTAAAGTTTCTGTCTATACTGAGCAATATTCATATTTTTCTTTATCTGAATCACTTGTTGTTCCATTTATTTTAGCATGTTGGGTATGATTGTAATTGTTTCCACTAGATTACTCCAGTTGATTGGTATTTTTCACTGTCTATCATAGAGGGCTTCAAAATGGCTCATCTTCAAGGATTCTTGATAACCGTTGTTGTAGGAAAACTCTACCAATGGTAGGTAGTCTTCCCACTTCTTAGGTTGATGCATTGCATGCATCCTTAGCATGTATTCTACTATTTGATTTAATTTTTCTATCTATCCATACATTTGAGGGTGATAGCTTGTGTTGAGCAACGATTTAGTCTCAAAACCAACCATTAGGGATTTCCAAAATCTTGAGAAAATTTGGTGTCTCTGTTTGATAAAATTTCCTTGGGCATTCCATGCAGTCTGAATATCTCCTTCATGAATATGTTGTCAATATCTATGGCCTTGCAAGTTGACTTGACAGGAATGAAGTGAGAATGCTTACTCAATTTTTCCATCATGGCCATTATCGCATCATTTTGCTTGGTTCAATTTGGTAATCCAGTGTTGAAATCCATGGATATGGTTTCCCATTTCCATTCTAGGATTGGTAGGGTCTGTAAAAACCCTATTGGATGCTGATGTTCTACCTTAACTTGCTGGCATTCTATACACTTATCTAAGTAATCAGCTATGTCTTTTTTCAATCCAGGTCAATAAAATTGTTTTCTAGTGGCCATGATCATTTTCTGATGACCTAGATGTAATACCCCAAGGACGTGCCCCAATTATAATATGAATTGTAATCATGGTTTGTAGGCTGGTAAGCCTAGTGTTGATAAGATAGTGGGCTTATGTTTTTATTAGGTCGAAGAGCCTAAGTGTTAAAGGCCATGAACCTATTTATGTATATGTAATTATGTAGAACATTAATAAAGATTAAACATCACTGTGTGCAGACTGACCACAAACAAAGAGTGATGGGGGACTAAGTTTCCACAGGGTGGGTAAGGGAAAAAGGGGTAGAAAGGTTGGAAAAAGGGGATAATATTAGGGGATCAAGTACTTGAGAATAATAATTTATTATTATTCCAAAATTGTGTGACAAACCTGCTTTTATCCTAAGTCCTTGGAGAGGCAACCCATGCAACTCCAACGTGTGCAAAAGGAATGCATGCAGCTCCAGGAAGAAAAGTGTCGAATTGGGTGCATGCATTTTAAATCGAAAGCGTCAGTTGAGTTAGGGGTTCATTTTTTCCGTGAGACCTCTGTGATCAACCTCTGCTTAATTTTTCTTGTCACGCATTCTTGAAAACATGAACCAGAAACTGACTAGTGTATTCATGTGAATCCCATGGCCTCTGTATTCGACAGATGCAATATTCACGGATGCACCTAAAATATGAAATTCATGAACCATTCAGTGTCCTCTGAGGAACCCAACACCTGATTAATTTACTTAGTTGTGTCATGTTTTAGCATGGGTTGTTTCCACCTACGTTCCATGCCCATATGTTGTTGATATTGTCATCCCTGTGTGAATGAGTGTTGAACTGTTGTTGTTGTCCTCACCTAGCTGGAGCTGAGTCGAGGAGTGTGCTGAAGAAGCAGGTTTTCAGGCCCATGGTAGAAGAGGAAGGTTGTAAGGCCTGTGAGCATCTCTCTCTAGGTGAGAGATTATGTTTGGAAGTGGTTTTCTCCCAGAGAGATTCCAGCACCAACTACAGAGATTTGATAATTCTTAATCTGGCATGTTGTCGAGACCTAGAAAGGGAGGTGAAGCACCGATGGATTGTTCTTGTGAAAGTGGATACTCCTGGGTGGAACAGGCATTTGGGGAACGAGAGTCTGTGAGTAGTGGGTGTAAGAAGGTTCATGGAGAGACTCCTTCTGGTTTCTTTGTGCAGTTTTCCTGTAACCTCATCCTAGTATAGGATTCCCTTGGCTTGGGTGGAGCTTAGTCCTAGCTCAGGGGTGACCCACTACTGAGCATGATGAGAAGTGTGGTCTAGGGATGGGAGGTTCATGCAATTTCTGGACATAGTTGGTGAAGATACTACATTTTCAAATATAAGTATCATTTTTTGTTTAATTTCAATTAAAATGCATGTCTATGATGCTTGTATATTTTCATGTATTTCGCTACATGTATGAATTGTTGTTAATTATATTTAAGTATATATGATCGCACTAACTCTATGTTAAATGTGTTAATTTAATTTAATGCATATTATATATAAGTGTATGTTCTGCGTAGTAGCATTGCCCGGTAGTGGGGTTGATCCTCGTGGACGTTACAATATGGTATCAAATCCATGGTTTCAACACTGAGTCTGGATGGGATGGATGAGCGTTCTTTGGACCCGATATTTCAAGAGGAAACAATGTCTGCAGGACTAATTTTGGACCTCAGAATGTTCCTGAGTGCTAATAAGTTACCTTGTCTGACTTACGAAGATCAGGAGGAGCAGAAGTATCCTAAAACCGCAAAAAGCGTGGTATTTGACCATAGAGAGAAAGATCACAACGCTTGAGGTGTTCGAGCCATAGGATCTGTTCGGAAGGAAGGGAAATTCACTACAACCTTCAGATCTGGAGAAGGTGTAGGAGGGTTATCCTATAATCCTTTCAGAGTTTGGAAATCAAGATAAGCGGGGTGCGTTGAGGCATAAATGCCCGAAACCTGAAACCTTGAAGTCTTGAGGGAGATCTAACCCATAGATATGGAAAAAAGATCTTGATCGTTGGATCAAGAAGAAGAGAAGATTTTAATTTCGAGAGTTTGGTTGTCGGGAGAAGTGGGATGTGTCATTGCACAAACTCTCAAAGTTTGAAGTTCCTAAGCGAAAGAGTAGACGTGGTGGGGTCGGATGACATCGCCTGGGGTGACGTGGAATTTCCTAGACGTACCACATACCATTTCCTTAGTCGGTGATATATGTACTATGATGGATCAAAGGATAGAGAATTCAGAAGTTCGGGAGTTGCAAGATTGGAAGGAATCAAGTGTGAAATATTTCAGAACCCGAAGTCCGAAACCCCAAAGTCCCGAAGCCCCGAAGTCCCGAAGCTCCGAAGTTTCGAAGTCCGGGAACTCCGATGCCTGAAGTTACATAGTGATTTTTATCCGTTGGATTCCGATTAGAAGTGATTTAGGTGGATATCAGTGGCCACCCACATTTTCCAACTAGTTCAAAACAGTTTTCTGACAATTTTGGCAATTTACTATTTTTAGCAGTTTTAACTTTAGGGGCCATTTTGAGGGCCCAAATGAAGGTTTTTCGGGATAGAGATTTTCAATGATAGCCAAAGGCATGATTGAGCCCCCAAAATTAATCTTCTAAATGATACATTTCCAACAGTCTATCATACGCCTAAAATGAAGATCATATGCAAAAGTTACGCCCCCGGGAAGTTGACGTACTAACTTACCCAAACGGGGCCCACATGACTTTTGGCGCTTCATCTCCTAGGGTTAGGTTGTTGGATGTAGAGGGTTTTTCGCATTCCTTTTTATTGTAAAAATTCCTTTAGAGCCTCATTGTAATCATCTTCTTGTGAATGTGAGTAGTTGTCATATCTCTTTTCAAAGATAAGCTACCACCATTCCAGAAAATCATTCACTCTATATTTTTACAGTCTCTGTACATTTATTTCATTAATAGAAATTGTGTATTATTGTATCTCTGTGTTTATATTTGCATATTTGATACATTTTTGTTATATTATTGAAGATCTGTGATATATCTATGCATTTCTTTATTATATCTCTGCTCTCATTTCGTGCTAAAAATAAATCTGGATCAGTGGTATCAGAGTAGGCTACTCTTGATTGTTTTTTCAGTGCATGTCCCCGACGAGGTCCAAGTATATAAAGTTGGGTATCGATCTTGTCTCTCTTGAATACAATTTCTCTCGCACGCCCAAGAAACCCTCCATGGATGAAGAAAAGAAAAATGACAGAGCAGATGATCCTATAAATCTATTGCTTGAGCAAGCTCTCACACGATGGAGGGACAAAATGATGGAGAATTTTTCTGACATCCTTCAACACCTAACGATAGAAATACATACATATTCATCAAAAAACCACTTTGGAAGCACCTCTCCTTTCAAGTTACAGGTTAATTTTGATATTCCCATATTTGAAGGTCAGATAGATGCGGATGCCCTAAAAAAATGGTTAAATCTACTAGATAGTTATTTCTCTATTCACCATTTTTCCAACAGGGAAAGGATCACCTTTTCACTCCTTAAATCTCTCCCCCACGTAAATAATTGGTGGGAAAATTACTGGGAGAAAAGTTCCACAGAGGAGTCTGGAATATATGGGTTCGATCCCACTTGGAATTTTTTTGTGGACGCGGTAAAGGAACAGTATTACCCTATTGGAAACTATGAGGACTAGTACATGAGATGGACCACACTGTGACAAGAGAGGGGCCAAGTATTTCCGAATTTCACCAATACCTTCCATACCTTGCACACCAAGCTGGGTATCAAAGACTCTAAATGACATTTGGTTCTAAAATACCGTGGGGCTCTACACAGATACATCCAAACTAAAATGGATTTTTTGGACATCTCATCACTTGGTGCTTCTTATCGATATGTTGTTGAAATCAAGGAGAAATTTAAGCACTAGTACAAACGGGATTTCAGGTCTACAAATATGCAACAACGAAAGTATGACAAATACGACCCTAACAAACAGTCTCTCGAAAACAAGTCCAAGCCATAGGAAAAGAAGGTTCATGAGAAGACAAAGAAGGACACTGAAAAATGGTGTGATTTCCACGAAATACCTTGTCAAAACAACGATGAATGTCACTAAAAATAGTCATTGGTGGTCGATATGAAAGACAAGGAGCCAAACCCTAATTCAGAATTTGATTCTGAAAATACTGGCAAAGGATAGATCACCGACGCAAACCCCACTACTATTGTCATGACCGCAACATTTCAACCAGAAGAACCAATGGATCCTAAAGAGGGGGACCGCCTTTTTCATTCACAGATGTGGGTGAAGGGGACCCCGCTGCATTTTATTGTTGATAGTGGAAGCCAAAAGAACCTCACCTTAGCAGAGGTCGTCAAACATTTGGGATTGTCAACAACACCACACCCGCAGCCAATTGTCATACCCGGGGGTGGATTCATCAAGGATGAGATCTTTGTGTCATCCAGTAGTTTTGATTGTCATACGGCATCCAACCCTTCAAGGATGAGGTATTATGTGATCTTTCCCCATTGGATGTCTATGATCTTCTCTTGGGCCAACCATATATGTGGAAGTGCCATGTTGTTTATGAGTCTCGACCCCGTAGTGTTATTGTTTCTTTGGGGGGTCATCCCTACAAAATACCGGAGGTATTTTCGACTACTGTTCCACATAAAAGGTGTCACAAGGTAGTATCTCATACTACAAAATTCATCTTCTTCACAATCTATTCAAAAGGTGAACGAAAGGATACTACAACCACTACAGCCTCGGCCCAAGCACCTTCTATCCAACAGAAGCAGGTCGACAAGATTGTAGAAAAGTGTAAAGATTCTTTCTACACAAAATAATATCATGTATCTAGACTAGTTAAAAATATCTAACCCTTCTAGCCACATGCTCGTGATAGCCTTCCACAAACTGAGCAGCACAACGTCTCCAGCAGGGAAAGCAGTTCACCAAGATTCAAATTCAGCAAACACTTTTTCCTCTCCCTTGGGAACTCAACGCAATGGAGATTATTTATTCCTAAGGAGGGAGGATTGATCCAAGTGGATATTGGTGGCCACCCACATTTTTCAACTAGCTCAACACAGTTTTCTGGCAATTTTGGCAATTTACTATTTTTAGCAGATTTAACTTCTAGGGCCATTTTGAGGGCCCAAATGAAGGTTTTTCAGGATCGAGCTGCTAAATTATGTCCAAAGTCACTATTAATCCCCAAAAAATGAATCTCCTCGATGATACCTTTCCAACGGGCTATCATACGCCTAAGACAGAGATCGTATGCAAACGTTACGACCCCGAGAAGTTGACATACTAACTTACCCAAACGGGGCCCACATGACTTTTGGCGCTTCATCTCCTAGGGTTAGGTTTTTGGATGTCTAGAGTTTTTGAAATTCTTTTTTATTGTAAAAAGGCCTTTAGAGGCTCATTGTAATCATCTTCTTACAAATTTGAGTAGTCGTCACATCTCTTCTCAGAGATACGCTGCCACAATTCTAGCAAGTCTTTCACTCTGTATTTTTACAGTCTCTGTAAATTTATTTCATTAATAAAAAATCATGTATTAATGCATATCTGTGTTTATGGTTTCATATCTGATACATTTTTGTTATATTATTGAATATCTGTGATATCTCTTTGCATTTCTTTATTATATCTCCGCTCTCATTTCATGCCGAAAATAAATATGGATCAAGACGTGGACGGTTGATCTGTCGTACGTCGCGAGTTTGTTAGTTCAGAACTAGGGAAGTTGTTGTTTAGTTCTTTGAAACATCTCGAAGCACTCGAAATTTGGGGACTAGGTCATATCCCAATGCCACAATCAAAGGGGCCTAGAGAGAGGAGCTAGTGCATAGGAGATTCACTATTCAAAAAATTAGGAATTGAGAGTTTCGGGTTTGGCCCACAACAGAATACCCAAAACACAAAGTCACGAAACACCCTTTTTGATAGGCGAGTTTTCATGACCCACGAACACATGGGTTGGGGACTAAGAGAAATGGGAATAGTGCTCAAAGGATTATTACAGAGCTGAGCAGAGATCAAAAAATTCATGAAATATGAACGTTTCTTAAAACAAATTCGGTTTATGAATTATGTGGGATTTGTTAAGGAATGATGGTCAGACAAATTTTGGTTGACTAGACATTGTGTTCGCATATTTCAACGAGTGTCATGACCATAGAAAATTGACACAAAGTAAAGGAATGGAGGAAGCACAGAATTATTCCAGTTCAGAGAATGAAGCAAAAGGAATGGATGTCCATTTGGGAGTTGAAGGATCGAACTCCAATGGACATGGAGAAAAGATAGATAGGGAAGGAAACATGATGAAAATCATTGAAAGATTGCAGAAATATTCCCAAACTCACCGAGAAGATAACCAAAAGCTTATGAAAGCTAAGGACAAATAGGGAGAATTCAACTTAAAGTTGATGAAGAGTCTGGAGAGAATAGAAAATAAGTTGGATAGGGAGACTGACTCAAGCAAATCAGGGAATCACAGGACCCCTAAGAGGATAAGTATATCAAGAAGCGTTAGTAGGCATCGTCACCACTCCCCGAAGCATTCGAATAAGGAGGAACACAGTAGTTCAAGCCCATCTCCTACCAAAAAGAACATGAGATCTGGGGTGGATGAGCTGAAGGGAGAAATGAACAAGATTAAGCCTCCTACATTTGATGGAGAACATAAGAAGGAGGAGGATGCTGAAACATGGTTGATTGGCATGTGGAAATATTTCCAACTGCAGAATTATTCCTCTCATGCAGAAGGAATAATTGTAATGTATCAACTGAAAGGAAAGGCATCCATGTGGTGGGATCAGCTTGTGTAAGTGCAACACATTAGAGAGAAAGATATCAATTGGAAATAATTCAATAGGTATTTCGAGAAGAAATACTTGACTAAAAGATATTATGATAGAAAGATGAAAGAGTTCTTTGAATTCAAGCCAGGCAACATGACCATTGATGAATATAAATGAAGTTTTTTTGAATTACTAAAGTATATTATGTTCATCAAGGATGAAACTGTCAAGATTCATAGGTATCTAAGTGGATTTCCACCTTCCATTGGTGAAAAGATCAAGTATGATGATCCTAAGACTACGTAAGAAACTATAATAAGAGAAAAATGCTTATATGAGCAACAAAGAGAGAAGCCTACCTTCTGGAAGGCTTGGGAAGACAAGAAGAAATTCTAGATGGATCAGAGGAATAAGGGAACTAAGCCACCCTTTTCATAAACAGTCCTCAAGGACAAACATCTTTTAGAGAGACAAGAATGTCTAACGTGGGGGAACAAAGGCTAAGGAAGAAATTCATTCAGTGTTGGGGTTGTCAGGGGAACCACAAGTACAAATATTATTCCCACAAAAATGGCAAAGTGAGAGTTGTCCATAATGTTCAACAAGATGAAACAGTGAAGGACATGGGTAGTAGAATGCAAAGGATCTATGCATCTCTAGAAAAAAATAAAGATGAATATCAGTCGCACATGATTGAAGTGGAAGCTGGCTACAGGAACCAAGAGAAAACTCACTGAGTTGGTTAAGTCATGTCCAATGGACATGAATGGACTAAGCACAAGGGTTGAATTGGACATTATGCCTTTAGGTTCTTATCATTGTCTAATTGGGATGGATTGGTTGGACCAACACCATGCCATGCTATACTATTGTAACAAGGCATTCACTTGTCTAGATGAGGAAGAAAATCGGAAAACAGTCCAAGGAATTCTGAGAGTTCTTGCTATCAAAGAAATATCAGCAATGCAGTTGAAGAAGTGCTATATAAAAGGTTGTCAATTATTTGCAGCCCATGTGGAGGAAGAATCTAAGGATAAGGTGTCAAATATTGGATATCATGCAGTACTAAATAAGTTTGAAGATGTATTCAAGGAGGTACCTGAACTACCTCCGAAAAGAGATATTGGCTTCTCTGTAAACTTGATTCCTGGAGCAGCTCCAGTGTCGAAAGATCCTTATAGAATGAGTACGTCAGAGCTGAAATAAATTCAATTGCATCTTGAGGAGCTCCTAAGGAAGGGGTATGTATTCCTAGGCATGTCACCTTGGGGTGCTCCATTCATGTTCATGAAGAGGAAGGATGGGACATTGATATTGTGTATTGACTTCAGACAATTGAACAAAGTAACTGTAAAGAACAAATATCCTCTGTCGAGGATTGATGACCTCGTTTTGATCATTTGAAGGACGCGAAGATGCTTTTGAAGATAGATCTCAGGTTGGGATATCACTAGGTAAGGATAAAGGATGAAGACATCAACAAGACAACCTTTAGAACAAGGTATGGTCACTATGAATTCACAATGGTTCCATTTGGGTTATCAAATGCACCCGTTGTTTTTATGTGCCTCATCAATGGTGTATTCATGGACTCTCTAGAAATGTTTTTCATAGTTTTTCTGAATGACATTCTGGTGTATTCCAAGTCAGAAAAAGAGCATGAACAACATTCGAGGATGGCGTTGTAGGTTCTAAGAGAGAACCAACTGTATGCCAAGTTGAGAAAGTGTTCATTTTATCAAGAACAGATCCATTACTTGGAGCATATTATTTCAAAGGATTGGTTAGTTGTAGATATTGAGAAGATTGAGGCCATCGGAGAATGGTCAGTGCCAAATAACGTGATGGAATTCAGATCCTTTATTGATCTAGCTAGATATTATACAAGATTCATTGGGGGATTCTCAAGGATAGCTCACCCTATCACTTCCTTGCAAAGGAAGGAGAAGAAATTTCAATGGACACATGAATGTGAGAGAAGCTTCCAACAATTGAAGAAATTGTTAACTAGTGCTCTAATCCCGAGGATTACATATCAGGATGAAGACTTTGTAGTGTGTACAAAGGCATGCAAAGAAGGACTAGTAGGATTCCTCAGTCAGAATGGATTCGTAATTTGTTATGACTCTAGAAATTTGAAAAAGAACGAAAGGAACTATGCAACTCATGATTTGGAGTTGGAGACCATAGTACATGCTCTAAAGAAATGGAGGCATTACCTCATAGGAAGGAGGTTTGAACTGAGGATAAACCATAACGTTCTAAAGTATTTGTTTGATCAACCAACTTGGAATTCTAGGAATAGTAGGTGGTTGGAATTTTTTTATGAATATGACATTGATATCAAGCATATCAAAGGAAATGAAAACAAAGTGGTTGATGCTCTCAGCAGGAGAGTGCACAAATTACATGCTACAACCATTGGCATGTACCAAATTGATATCAAGGGAAAAATTTTGGAAGCTCCAAATGCAGATTTGCAGTAGATGCAGTTGGTAGCAAAGGTATAGTAAGGTAAGATGCTGCAAGGATTGGAATATTATAATATTAGAGATGATGGAACACTCTTGTACAAAAACAAAGCTTATGTACCTAATGTCCAGGATTTGAAACTTGCAATTTTGAAATAAATTCATAATTTACCTTATGTTGGGCACCCTGGATATCAGAAAAATGTGGCAACAGTAAAGAGCCATTACTTTTGGCCAAGTATGAAGAAAGAAATTCCAGATTACATCGCTAGATGTATGGAGTGCCAAAAGGTTAAATTTGAGCACAAGCACCCAACATGGTTGCTACAACCTTTACCCGTTTCTGAGTGGAATTGGGAGGTAGTGACAATGGATTTCATCACAGGATTTCCCAGGACTGACAAGCAACATGATTCAACCATGGTGGTGGTGGAGAACTTTATGAAATCTACCCATTTCATTATGTTAAAGACTACTCACAAGGCAACGAATGTTGCCAACACCTTTATGAAGGAAGTGGCATGATTGCATGGAATTCAAAAGACAATTGTGTCTGACAGAGACCTGAAATTTACCTCAAATTTATGGAAAGGGTTATTCAAGGGGTTTGGAATGAATATGAACTTTAGAATAACCTATCATCTTGAGTCTGATGGGTAGACATAGAAGGTGAATCGAGTGATAAAAGACATACTAAGGATGTATGTGATGGAAAAACCATCTAAATGGGAAGACTACCTACACTTGGTAGAATTCACATACAACAATGGGTATCAAGAATCATTGAAGATGAGCCCATTTGTAACACTTTATGGAAGAAAGTGTAATACTCTAGTAAGATGGGATAATACAACTGATAGGGAAGTAGTTGGGCTAGAGTTTCTCAAAGAAATGGAAGAACAAATGATAAAAATTAAGCAGAATTTGAAAGTTGCCCAAGACAAGAAAAAAAGTTATGCTTATAAGAACAGAACCCACAGATATTTTAAAGTGGGAGAGCATGTTTTCCTGAAAGTGAAAGATAATAGAAGTTCCCTGAAGCTGGTAAACTACACTAAGTTGGCAACCAAAGTTTGTGGACCATTTGAAATCCTATAAAGGATTGGGCCAGTTGCATATATTCTTTCATTACTTGCATCCATGACTGTACATAATGTGTTTCATGTTTCATTGCTTAAGAAATATATACTTGATGCTAATCATGTAATCGATTGGAATGTGATTCAGGTGGAGAAATAAGGTATACTACAAGTGCATCCTATACGTATATTGGACCAAAAAAGAAAACAACTCTTGAATCGAGCCATAGGGCTTGTAAAGGTCCAGTGGACCTTGTACAGTCCCAAGGATGTGACCTGGGAGCATGAAGATGCTATGCGGGTAGAGTACCAGCATCATTTTGAATATTTTGAAAATCTTGTTGATGTTGTGTAAATAGTTGCACTTAGGACAATGAAAAAATAAGGGGAGGGGATTGTAATACCCCAAGGATGTGCCCCAGTTATATTATGAATTGTAATCATATTTATGAATTGTAATCATGTTTTGTAGGTTGGGTTAGCCGAGTGTTGATAAGCTAGTGGGATTATTTGTTTATTAGGTTGGAGAGCTTAAGTGTTAAAGGCCAAGAACCTATTTTTGTATATGTAATTATGCATAAAATTAATAAATATTAAACATCATTTCATGCAAACCGACCACGAAGAAAGAGTGATGGGGTAAGGCAAAAAGGGGCTGAAAATTTGGAAATAGGGGCTAAGCTTAGGGGCTTAAGTCCTTGAGAATAATAAATTATTATTATTCCAAAGTTGTGTGACAAACATGATTTTATCCTAAGTCCTAGGAGAGGAAACACATGCAGCTCCAACGTTTGAAAAAGGGAATGCATGCATCTCCAGGAAGACAAGTGTCCACCCAGGCACATGCAGTTTAATGTTGAAGTGTCAGCTGAGTTGGGGGTTTGTTATGTGAGTTTTCCTATCCTCCGTTTGAAACTGTGAGACCTATTTGATCAACCTCTACTTAATTTTTCTTCTCACGCATTCCTGAAAACCGAAACCAGAAGTTGACCGATGTATTCATGTGAATCCAGAGGCCTCTGTATTCGACCTTTGCAATATTCACGCATGCCCCTGAAACTTGAAATCCATGAACCATTCAGTGTCTTCTAAGGAACCTGACACCTGAGTAATCTCCTTATTTGTGTCATGTTTTAGTGTGGGTTGTTGTCGCCTGCATGCCATGCCCATCTGTTGTTGATATTTTCATCCTTGCGTGAATGAGTGTTGAACTATTGTTGTTGTCCTCACCTAGATGGAGCTGAGTCAAGGAGTGTTCTAAAGAACAATGTTGTCAAGACCATGGTAGAAGAGGCAGGTTATCATACCTGTGAGCATCTCTCTCTAGGTGAGAGAGTCTTCTGGGAAGTGGTTTTCTCCAAGAGAGAGTCCAACGCCATCTATGGAACTCTGAGAATTCCTAATCTAGCCTGTTGTCGAGACCTAGAGAGGGATGTGAAGCATCGATGGACTGTTCTTTTGAATTTGTATACTCCTGGGTGGAATAGGCATGTGGGGAATTATATTCTATGAGTAGTGGGCGTAATAAGGCTTCTGGAAATATTCCTTCCATTTTATCTATGCATTTTTCCTGTAACCTCAGCCTAGTATAGGATTCCCTTGCCATGGGTGGAGATTACTTAGAACTCAGGGGTGACCCACTGTTGAGCGTGATAAGCAGCGTGGTCTAAGGCTGGGAGGTTCATCGAATTTCTACACGTAGTTGGTGGATATACTACAGTTTCAAGGATAAGTATCATTTTGTGTTTAATTTCAATTAAAATGCATGTTTTTTATGCTTGTATATTTTCATGTATTCCGCTACACATATGAATTGATGTTAATTCTATTTAAGTCTGTATGATGGAAGTAACTCTATGTTAAATGTGTTAATTTTATTTAATGCATATTATATATAAGTGTATGTTCTGTGTAGTAGTGTTGCTCAACAGTGGGGTTGATGCCCAGGGACGTTACACTGGATGACCAGTATATGGTCTCTTTTGCATTTTGTCTATTATGAACCTCTTCAAGTCGCCATGATTTGGGATATACAATATGTTTTTTTAAGTCAATAGGCCTTCGTCGAGAATCTGATAGCCTTCATACTTTATCCCTATAGGATCTTTCCTTAGGTATGATGTCACGGTCTTGAAGAATGCATATGTTTATTGTGCATTCCTTACTATTTCCTTGACATCCGTTTCACAAGTGCTTACTGCTGCTAGGTGAATCATTTTCATACTTCTACTAAGGGCATCCACTACCCTATTTTTCTTTCCTTTGATATGTTTGATTTCGAAGTCAAACTCACTAAGGAGATCCATCCAACTAGCTTGTCTAGCATTGAGTTTTGGTTGATCAAATAGGTTCCTCAACCAAAAGTGGTATGCCATCAGTACAAATCTCCTACTCAAGAGGTAATTCCTCCACATTTTTAAATCATGCACTATGGCAGCCAACTCTAGGTCATGGGTCACATAATTGATTTCATGATCATTCAATTTCCTGGACGTGTATCAAATTACACATCCCTCTTGCATAAGTAATCCTCTGAGTCCTTCCTTGCAGGCATCTATACACACAAGGAAGTCATTATCAAGGTCTGCAATATTCAACACGTGTGCATGGGTCAGGAGGTATTTCAGTTCTTGAAATATTTCTTCACATTTTGATGTCCAAGTGAATTTAACCCCCTTTTTCTGGAGAGCAGTGATTGGACAACCAATCTTGGAAAACCCTTTTATGAACCTTGTATAATATCTTGCTAAGCCAGTGAAGGATATGATATCATTTACATCCTTTGGGGTAGGTCATTCCATAATCGTTCTGATATTGTGAGGGTCTACTGCCACCCCTTATTTAGAAATAACATGGCCTAAGTAATGGACTTGCTTCTGGAAAAAATCACACTTTCTAAACATAGCATAGAGATGATGCTCTCTTAGTACTTGAAGTATGAGTCTAAGATGTTCTTCATGCTCCTCTTTGTTCTTAGAGTATATTGGGATATCATCAATGAAAACCAATACAAATTTGTCAAAAAATTTGCTGAGTGCATTATTCATCAAGAACATAAAAGTGGTTAGGGCATTGGTTTACCCAAATGGCACCACCACAAATTCATAGTGACCATACCTTGTTGTGAAGGTTTCTTTGTGGATGTCTTCATCCTTAATTCAGACTTGATGGTATATAGACATTAAGTCAATCTTCAAGAAAATGGAAGCACCTCCCAATTGGTCAAACAAGTCATCGATTCTTCGTAACGGGTACTTTTTATTTATGGTTGTCTTATTGAGTTGCCTATAATATATGCACAATCAGAGTGTGTTAGCGTTATTTTTCACAAACAAGATGGGTGCTCCCCACAGAGATAAATTTGGTCAGATGTAGCTATTGTCCATCATCTCCTTTAGTTGTATCTTCAGCTCAACCAACTCTATCATACTCATCCTATAGGGTGTTCTAGATGTTGGCACTATTCCTAGTGCAAGTTCTATCGAGAAGTCAATGTCTCTTCTCAGAGGTAGACCTAGCACCTCTTCTAGAAACACATCTTTATATTCTCTTAATATGGGGTGCTCCTCTAGGTTTGTCTTTTCATCATCAACATATTCCAATACCTGTATTGCATATAAAGGAAACCCCTTTCTCCAATACTTTTTCATTTGAAGGTTTGATATTTCTCTCACTGAGACAGGCTTCTGAATCCCTTGAAGGGTTATCTTTCTCCCTTCTTCATTTACACATTCTAAATTTTCATGGTAATAACCCAACTTAGTTTTATCAGCATCCAACCCATCCATACCAATCAACAAGTCATAAGATCCTAGGGGAAGTATGTTAAGGATCGCTCAGGTGGAAAATCCATCCATGAAGAATTAACAAGATGGTATAACCTCTGCTACTTTTCTTTTGGTCCCAGTGGCTAGTTATACCAACCACGAATTAACATGTCTAATTGGTTGTAGTTTATATTTATCAATAGTATGAGGGGCCACATAAATCAAATTAGAACCAAGGTCAATTAAAATAGAAACTAGATGGTTGGAGATCATACCTTCCATATCCACCACTGAAGCTTTGGGTTCGGCTTGATTATTTTCAAAGGTTGCATAATTCGTCGCATGATCCTAGCCACATCATTGATAGTGATATCTTCTTGGATATTGTAGACTCTCCTATTGTTCTATTGTCTGCGTGGACAATCCATGAACCGATGATCTTCTCCACAACCCCATCATTTTAAGGTTTCTTTCTTTAGGTTATCAGTCTTTCCTCAGACTGCCTCAAAAGGTTTATTTCCACTTTGAGAGGGGATATTTTGCTGATAGATACTTCTAGTAGGAAGGTTCATCCTAGAACCCTTCCCATAGTTCTTAAATCTTGAGGATTTAAACCCCTTCTTCTTGAATCCTAAAATACTCTTCTTCTTTCAATCCTCATGATGTCCTGTCTTAGTCTTGAACTGTTCATAACAATACCTCGCCTTCCAGATTGTTTCTTCTAAGGTATTTGTTTCGTCAAACTCAATTCCGTCCCAGTAGGTCTGAGGTAATCCACTAATAAATCATTTCAATTTTACCTTTTCATCCTTTATGTAGGGTACATACCTCATTAGCTCAAGGAATTTATTGACATATTCATCTGTGGTGAGTTATCCTAGCTTGCATTCATAGAAATCCTTAGTCTTCCTATCTATGTATTTCTCTGACTACTTCTTGAAGTATTTCTCGAACTGTTTCCATGACAAGTCCTTCTCATGGACCCCTTTAATATTCCTAAGTTATTCTGACCAACTGGAAGCCTTTCCATTTAGGTTGAAGATGGTTATTTGAGCCTTCAAGTTTTCAGAGTAGTCATGGACTCTAAAGTACTTCTTTAAACCAAGCAACCAAGCTTCAACCTCTTCTCCTTTCTTAATATCTCCATTAGAAGAGGGTGGTTTGACTTTATTGAACTCTTCACGGTCATGAATTTTGGAATTCTTTCACTTCTTTCCTTTCCTTTGAGAATGTGAGCTAGTTTTTCTACTAGAAGATCGCTCAATGTTGCCATCTTCCTTTCTAGAGGACTCTCCCGAATAGTGTCACTTGCCTCTAGGTTGGGCCTTCTTCGAGGTAATTCTCCTAGTGTGGTCACTTATGGGGCCATGTCTTCGAATCTTATATGTACTTTGAATTCTCTTCACATGTCGTCGGTCAACACCTTGTTTCCCCTAGTCTGTAAAAATAACTATACTGGCCAAGAACTGTGGCAAACTAAAAAATGTGAATGTGTGATCTGAATGGACCTTGTGGAAAAGGTCGATGAATGTGAATAATAATATATATATATGTATTGCAGGACTGCTAAGAGGGGAAGGTGCTTAAAAAGAGACCACGATGGTTGAAGAAAGGTGGTGGAAGGCACCTGGAAAGGTGGCGTTAACTTCCACCGAAACCAATACCGTATTTGGACTTCACTGGCCCGGAGAACCAAGAGAGGCTCGCTGGCCTCGAATTAAATGACTCATCGGGATTGGTAGATAAAGGGATCCTCATGAGTAATGAGGGATGGGGGTGAGCCACCCATCCGTAGAGTCCTCAGACCTGACAACTGAAAGGAAAATCGTGCCACATGCAACCTCGCTCAATAGAGAAAAGGTAGGAAGTGTGGGCGATCAAGGAAGACACGAGGGAAGGAAGAAAGAGAACTCTGGAAAAACACAGAGTGAGTGACAGCAGAGAAGAAGGAGAGTAACCTTCATTCTCGGTCACTGGAAAACAGAGACATAGTCTCACAGCATCGTGGTCTCAACTCAGGGGTGGCTAGTGGTAAATCCATTGGGAGTCGTTGAACCTACGGTTGGGTGGAAACAAACACCACTCTCAGTAGTTGCAATCACATCTAATGTTATTTTTGATAAGTGTTTTACATTTTTCATGCTGAAATTTATATGCTGACATGTATGCTCACAGTCTGCGCAGTTTTATGAATGGTTTGAGTATAAGACTTCCTGTGTAGTGTTTTGATTTAGAAATGGTGGTTGCATGCTTATAATGGAAAGACTACGTATGGCTTATGTTTTATAAATCACTATTTATACACGTATTGAATTAATTCAAACTTCAAGTTTGTTCTCAAGAAATATACACCCTTATCCTTCTTAGTTAATACCCTAGATAGATCTCCCCATAGAGACACCCTTCTTAGAAATCTCACCAAGAACCTGGAAAACGGTTTGAAGGCACAAGTCTTAGTAACCATGTATGAGGAAGAATGATCCTCTTTAAATCCAAAAATAATAGCGAAGGAATTTCCGTGTTTGCTTCGCAAGAGTCATCAAGGAGGCATCGGACGATCGAAATTCTCCGTGGAGAATTCGAGAAGTCCTGAGAGTCGTCAGATCTTGCAGAGGAGAAGGGGAGTTACGGTAAACCTATTTTCAAGTTTTAAGTTCGGGAGAAATCGGACCATAGGATCTGGGTCGACAAGGACCATTGGATCACTCGCGAAATCTCATTTCATGGATTCGCAAGTTGAAGGGTTAAAACCCTTGCCTCAAGATTCACAAGGTCGCGAAAGGCAGGAAGTTCCGTTGTGAGACCCGTATTGACGACGTGTCAGAATTTCGACATTTCAGCATATAGGTAGATAGGAGGTCGAGACTTTTGTCTCGAAAGTCCCAAAGTCACGCATTGCGATAAGGAGTAGCAAGGAGTTTGGGATCTCAACACTTCGGGTGTCGGGATACAAAGGATGTAGCGCTTCGGGAAGTGAAGTCATGAAGTGCCGAAGCTGGGGACGAGGGACACGTGGTAGAACAGCAAGGTGGGCCTGTGCAATAGATAGGTAGACACGTGTCACCTAGTGAAAGGAGTCAACACATGTTGACCTCTCGCGTCTCGGGGATTTGTGAGATAAGGGAATGAGAGTTCAACCCTTCGACTTGCGAAGTCGCAAATAGTGAGAATGCGAGAGGGAAAGCTAATATCGCCTCTCAAGGTTTTGTGAAAGGAAGGTGCCAAGGTTGGGTGCCTAGACTGTGCGAGTGGCGAAGTTGCGAGAAGATCAGGACCATCCATCTGAGGAGGAAAAATAGTAGAAATCGAGGGATCTCACGAACTCAGAGGTTCGTAAGATGAGAGCCCAGGAGTTGGGTGCTCCCAAGTTGTGAGTGGATAAATCGCGAGGAGAAAGGATAGCCATTGGATCTAGGTCAAGGGAGGACCATTAGATCAGGAGCTTCATCACGTGCATCGCACCTTCGGAGGTTCATAGGTTGAGAGAACCTCTTCTCAACATTAGAATTCGTGAAGTGTCGAGAGTCGAGGCACAAGTGTGGACATGTGGAAAAACCACAAGGTGGGGCCCGTGTGGTTGACAGGTGTACACGCGTCGCCTGGAAAAAATGATTCAACACTCCGTCGACTTCTCGCATCTCGAGGATTCATGAGATACGAGCACGAGAGCTCGATGCTACAACTCGCGAAGTGGCAAGTTGCGAGAAGTGTGAAAGGAAGGTCAACCCTTGCTGACTTCCAAGTTTCATAGGTTTGCACGGGAAGAGCATGGAGAATCAACTCTTCGACTTGCAAATTCGCGAGTTACGACAAGAGCTAGTTTTTAGCCTAGCTAGTGGTCACGCACGGAGGGCGCTGATAGAAGGGAGCTATACCCATTTTATGATCTTGGGTATCGCGAGATTGGTAAGGAGGAGTCGAGAGCTTCGACTCGCGAACTCGTGAGATGGCGAGTTGCGACAAGTGCATTTTGGAATAGGCCTTGGTCATAGTGTTGTGGTCGCTTGGTAGTCGTGGAGCTCGTGCCTAGTGCTTTTCGCAGAAGGGAACTTCCGAAGGACCTGTGAATCGATTGAATTGAGATTCCAGCAAGGAATCGAAGGATCCGCTTCAGCTCATAAAAGAAACTGAATGATCCTTAAGACCGGGAGGTCGCGCAGAGACTCTGTCGAGGTAGAGGTGGCGTCTGCAACCTATGCTAATCTCTGTAGGTTTTCAGGGGTTCTATCCCTCGAGAAAAGGTGGAAATTTATTACGCCGCAGTGGGGTGTGTTACACTCTGCAACAAGACTGCATTAATTTTTATTTTTTTTTCTTTATCCTTTATCAATCTCTCCTTGTCATCATTGCAACTATGTAATGCATCCCTAAGGCTCCTTACAGTTTTAGCCATATCCGGAGGGGTTTCCGCCACCCTCCTTTCATCATATTCTTCGTACCTATTGTGGGAGCCATCCCCCACTTCATAAAACTTCACCATCCTTTAGACTTGAAGTTTTCCCATGATTTAATGACTGCTCGAGTGCTGAAAAAACACTTATTGTTAGCCAATAGTCTATCAGTTTATGAACAATACAGAGTTCAAATTTCTTAAATGCACACACACAATATAAGGTTTCATTCTTTTCCTCAATAAAAGTTTAACCCGAATCTTTAAAAGTACTCTAAATATGGTTTTTAAGAGACTCGTCCATGAACCCAAGAAGGCCAAGTGTTGTAACCCGACGCTCTGATACAAATTTCTAACACACCCATGACGGGGCATACAAATTTTCATTCTTCTTAAGAAAAAAAATACCCTCATTCGAGTTCCCTATTCCATTCTACTCTTCCAGATATTTCCAACCATGATCTCCATGCTCCGAAACAAGGTTAGAGCAGGAATATATCCTCTCCCAAGATCTTCAGTTTATTTCATCCTCCTATACTTGCATATGATCGCAGCTATGACCAGACACCAAGACGACCACCACAAGAAATCCTCCGGAGTGGAAAACCTTTGAAGTTCACGATATGACGATGTGTGTCATCAGGGATTTCAAGGACCCTGATTTATTTCGGGACTTCAACGTTCTGGAGTTTCAAACATTCCTACACATTTTCCCTATGAAGTACTCCATACCTAGAGTTACAGATCAAGCGCCAAGCGTCCCTTGTGATTGACGATTATGATCTTCTTTGGGACTTCAGTGTTCGGGAGTTTTGATCACTCCAACTCTTTTTCCTCTGAATTAATTTGTACCCAAAGTTCCAAATCAGGTGCCACCCATCCATCTTAATCTACGGGTCAGGTCCACTTCAGGACTTTGGCGTTCGGGAGTCCCAGACACTCACACAATATTTTCTCCCAGAGTGATTTTACCTGAAGTCAACGGTCTATCGACACGTGTCTCTTTCAAATCGACAGTGACAATTTACTTCGGGAGTTCTCAACTCTCGTGATCCCACCTTCCTCCAATGTGAAGGATATGACGACACCTATCCCTTTGTCTTGGATGGCTCAGATATTCTTTGGCTCTTCGGGCTTCAAGAGTTTCAACCTCCCCACACTCACTTTCTTCCAGACTGCTTAGACCTGAAGTCAATGATCTATCGATGCGTGTCACTCATAGATCGACGACTACAAATCCCTTTGGCTCTTCGGGCTTTGGGAGTTTCAATCTCTCCACACTTTCTTTCTCCTAGAGTGATTACACCTGAAGCCAATGATCTTTTGACATGTGTCCCTTCTCTTAGATAGATGGTACAGAAGGACTCTATTACTCCACAAATTTCCAAAGGAAATCATGACTATCCACCTAGCAACTTTTCTAGTTCTCATGGTCATGATCTGGCCAATATCGATGTGTTCATAAATCGACAGTTCATGATGATTTTGGGGCCCCATCATGGACACTCTTTATTAGAGATCTCAACCTCCACAATCTGCAAAGTACTCTCCCAACTCGGTGTAATTGAGGTTTTTGATCTTCCAGCCCGACGAGATCAATGATGTTGGGTAATTGTGGGTCGTGGACTAGTGCATCCTCTAATTCCCTCTTCACGCTCTGCAATGATTCCCCACCATCGATATTCATTCATAGATCGATGGTTCAGAGTGATTGTGGGGTCCAATATCTGAAATTTGGGAAGTGCTCCCTTGACTTTGATCTAATCCTAGTCGTTGATCTTCCATTCACAACTAGATCAACGATGTTTCTTGATTGTGGGTTGTGAACTAGCATGTCCACTAATTTCACCTTTGTGCTCCGCAATGATTCTTAAACATCGATTTAATCTAGCGGCTGGTATTTGATTCATTAACTCTAATGGGTATTTGAGTCAATCTGACGATCGAGATGGATTCTCCTCCCAATAAAAGGCTCACATCCATATCCGTTGTCACATTCTTATGACATATACGACTCTTTTTACTTCAGTAGTTCGGGTAACTTTGACTATCATGAAATTGACATCTCAGATCTTCGAGCTCCCAAAGTTTTGAAACCTTCATGAGCTAACTCCTTTTGTTGGAGGGTTCCTAGAAACAGGTCACATGGACCTTCAGATGAATATTGGGATATGAACTCTACTCTTAGTCATTTTTTTAGTTATGGACATGGGCACGAGTTCAAGGTCTCTTAGAGTATTGGTCTGAAGGAAATTCCTCCCTAACTCATTGAACTTTAAGATATGAAACAGGGAAAGGTAAACTCTTGAGGTTACCAGAATGGTAGCAGTGCCAAGAGGTTTTCTCCAACTCTGGAACTGTGTTGTAATTCCATGGGGACACACCTTCGAGGATTTCAACTGGAATATATGGGAAATAGAGAAGAAGCATGAGTTATCAAGGGAACAAACACATACTCATAACTTAATCATTTCAATACAGAAACCATTTATAGGCATATAAATACACACATGCATCCATTATTTCCAATTCAAAGAACAAGGCATGAAAACACTTATTAGAACCATAAGACATGATGCAACTACTGAAAGGGGTGCTTGTTTCCACCTAAGAATAGGCTTAGTCACTCCTAATGGATTTACCACTGGCCACCCCTAATATTAGACCATGATGATTTGAGATTCAATCTCTCTCTTCCAATTCAACGGAAGTTAGGGACGAAGGTTACTCTCCTTCTCCCAGTACATAAATAGATAGGGATGAAGGTTACTCTCCTTCCCTCGACTCAGTCTCTAATTTTTGTGATCATAACTCACTTTCCTCTTTTAGTCCTTACTTGGACCTGAGAGATTAGGCTCTCGTCTCTGCACTCTTCACATATTTCCTCCCTGACGTCCACACTTTCGTTTCCTTACTTTTCTAGCAATATTGTGTGTGGCCTGAATTCCCAGTCTATGGTCAGGTTTGGAAGCCTTACAGATGGGCGGTCTTCCCCATACCCTCATTAAATCTTGAGGAGGTCTTTCCACCTACTATCCTAACTTTAATTCATTCCTGGTTCAGGGGGTTGTTCTGATCCTGAGTAATTAAATCCAACAAAGTACCAGTTCATTGGAGGTTAACGCAACCATTCCTGATCCCCTCCACCACCTTTTCCTATCATTTGTGGTCTCTCTTAGCGCATACCCTTTCCAAAAATCATGAAACATGTATCCATTTTCTATTAAAATAACATAATTTACATTCATCGACCTTTTATACAAAGGTCCATTAAATGAAACATTTAGACATTTGAGTTCTCCATAGTTCCTTGGCCAATATAGTTACATTTACAAACTATGGGAAACAAGGTGTTACAGGAAGGTTTTCTAGTCCTTTCGCCACACCCTTGTTGTTCAGTGCTAAGATTTCATATAGATTTCATCCCTTGCAATACTCTTTTGTAGTTGTAGGGAAGAGATGAACCTTAGGGAAACTCCCTGGTTTCTTCCTACAATCACTCGTCTTTGTCCCTCATCATCTGTCAAACTCAAATGTTTCATCTTACAATTGAGTATCATATCATGCAATTCCAAACAATCAATACCAATAATGACCTCATAATATCCTAATATCATGACATACAGTTTGTCCTTCATGACAAAATCTCCCAAGTTAAGGCTATAGTCAATAACCTTTCCTCCAACCTTCTTCTTGGATATCGAAGCCATTTCCACATAGCTAAAATCGTCTTGTTCAACTTCCTTTACCTTAATTCTCTTTAGTGTTGGACCATAAATAAAGATCTATATATCACCTAAACCTATCAAAATACTAAAGGTGTGGTCAGTGATGGTATATGATGTCTCAAGCACAGTAGACTGGCGCTCTCCTTGAAGGTTATTCACCGCTGCATGAATCCAGTGGGCCTTGCCCAAATCTCCTACTGTAGTGTGTCCAGATGAACCGGCTACTCTGTCCCTCTCAACTAGATAATCATGCTGGTAATGTGGCTCTCCACATGTCCAACATCTGGTCTTCGGTCCAGTACTCCTAATCCCTGAAGTAGAAGTTGATGGCCCACCAACATGGAACCATAGGATATTCTATTGAACAAGCCTAAACTGCTACTGATGCGCACGACGTTGTTGCTGGTGTTATGGTCATCTATATGAAGTCTGTTGTTGAGGTATTGGTCATCATCGTGTTGTGAACGTGGATCCTATCAGAGTGCCTCGATACCTTGATGGATGTCTAGATGGTGTTTTATGTTGTTGCACACTAGATGTCACATGTCCTGTTGGTCTCATAGGAGTCCTGCTCTCACCTCTGTTGATCATCTCTTCCTCAACTATGAGGTCCTTTTGGACAACATCATGAAATGTATGAGGCATTAGTATCCTCACATTCACACGAATGTTGACATTAAGGCCGAACACAAACTTGTTGAACTTGAGCTTCTTGGTGTTCAGATGTGGAGAATACCTAAGAATCTCCATGAAATGAGACTCATACTCGAGCATTGTATGGCTKCCCTRTTGTAAGGAATTGAACTCATTCAGTTGACTCTCAATGAATTACTTAGATGAATACCTCTCCTAGAACCAGTCCGCGAACAGTTCCCATGACACATCTTCGACGACCATGTATAGTTTTGGCAGGACCATCTTCCACCATAGATSAGTGCTCCCCTTCAGCTAAAATACCACCATGTAGAACTTAATGTTTTAGGTATATTCGCAAGGTGAAAATAAAATCACCACATTCTCCAACCATGCCTTGGTGTCCATGCCATCCATGGCACCCAAGAACTCAGGAAACTTTACCTTCTCGAGTTCTCGACGAATGCTACCAATACCGTTTGGGGTGTGTCATGGACCCTCAGGGGGTACTAGTGCCCTGGTCTCATCTCTATCCAAATGGATAATCAAGGCCTCTAACATCCTCTTAAAGGACCTCATCAACCCAACCACATCCCCAACATCTATTTTTTCTTGTCCAATAACTTGTTCTTCTCCTTGGGGGTTAGACCCCTTTGGCGTGGATGCTACTAGAGGTGTCGTGCCTCCTCCCCTAGAATGACGTCGTCCTCTAACCATGATTACTTTCATGAACACCATTCAATTTAATTAGTGATAAATTATTAAGCAAGTGTTTATACAATGGAAGACGTAATGATCCCAAGTCATGGGGTTGAACCCACTCTGATACCATATGTAACGATCCTTTGTTACGCCTAATAAAAAGAGAAGCTCAAAAGGTAGGTTTTTTTTTCATTAAAAATTAACATCAACATATGATCACAACATCACCTAGTCAATGACATCATAAGTAAAATTTGTACCATCTACTCATCATGGAAATCACTAACGATGCATTCAATCGACATTGAAGGATAATGACACATAAACATACATAGCCTAGCATATTATCACATCATGATCATCTTGAAACAATTTACAACAAAATTCAATCAGATAATGAATATAAAATAAGTACCCGCCCAACTTACCCTGCAAGGTTAGGACCTCCAGAACACATAAGCAACGTTGAAGCCCAGGTTCCAATTGATTTTAACAATTTAAAGTATCAGGGATAACAACTATTCTGAGAAACAATGAGGTGTCTAAATCCCACTAACAATCAATTCCAACATCAACTAGATCAATCAATCAATCCTAAACTTCAATTAATCATGGCGTCAGGGTAAACATCATCTTTATCAATCATATATCAACATTAAATTCATGGAGTGAAAGTATCCTAACTAATCACATAGCCCATCATACAACAAATTATATCCAAGGTGTAAGAGAAACTATCATTTATATTCATGGCACAAGATTCACATAAATTCAATCATCCATCACATTAAATTCCATTTCGTGCAAGAAGTCTAATATCTAAACAATCATAGATTACATCATATTTTCATTGCGCGCAATAAGTCTATTGTCTAAATGATCACGAATCAACATTGTTTCCAAGGCGTGTGATTGATATAACTATTGAGTTAAAAACCAATCAACATTCCTTTCAAGGAACGCACTTAACCAATCATTGGATTCAACAATAATCAACATTATTTTCAAGGTGCACGCATGACCAAATTACCAGACTAAACATGATTCAACATCATTCAATGCATGCAATTCATCCAATTAGTTAATTGTTTACACATCAAAAAATAACTGACACAAGAGTAAACAAACTTTAAAACATATATATGTCAACATAATAAAAGGTGCAAGGATGTCTAACTACTTAGCTAGTCATACATCAATATTAAATTCAAGGTTCCAGTAAACTAATAACTTAATGTTTCATCAATCATTAATGTTTCAAGCGTGTGAGAATTCTAACTTTTAAATCATTCATAATTCAACATTATCTTCAGGACACAAGAATACACAATTTCATATCTCGTCGTACATCAAGACTAAGTTCTAAATTAAGAAAGAATTTACACATAAGGTCTTGTCATTAACAACGTGTAATAATAACTCTTCATTTAATCATAGAAGGTCAAGGACAAGGTTATTGTCTGCATCATTCTATGTTATTCTGAACCTTAACTTAGTGGCACAAGAACTAATGCACTTTGTATTAAAAGTGCTAAGAGAACAATCACACGATCAACCATGCTTCTTATTCATCCATGATGCAAGACAACTATCAATTAATTCCAGGAAAAAATGAAATTAGGGGATCCACTAAATTTAAGGTTGAGTGTTTGGGCTCGACTGGATTAGTTCTGTAAAACATTATATTAGAGATTCATTGATGAATTCAACTGTGGAATTTAGGATTGAAATTATTCAAGGGAAAAATGCGAGGAGGTAATCACACCTACAATCATTCTCACATCAAATCAACCATCTAGCTTAAATGATTTTAGAAGGGGTTCACAAGGGAGCAGTTTAGATTCGGAAATTTGCATGTCCAACAACTATGGGAGAACTTACATGCTACTAGGATTACGGGGGTTCCATATTCAGTACAAAGACGTGGAAAAAGGAAGCCAATCTGTGGACAACCTCCATTTGAGGGAGCAGGAGGAAGCATGTAGTCCGGTAAAAGATGGTGTTATCCCTCTGTAAATTCCCATAGGTTGTCGAGAGGTAGAAGAAATTTATCAGAGGTAACTTTATCCAACCACTTCGAAACAGGGATCTAGCCCTCCCAGTTTTAGAGAGGGATCTCTCTGTAAGACTTAACTATGCTTCAGGTTTTAGATATTAGGCTAGTTAAATAAATAGGACGGTGTTGTTTGTTTTATAAAATGGTTGAAATATTGTTTACACATCTATTGGGCTATGGGGTCTGTTTTATAAAGTTTGATACCAAAGAACATATTTTATTAGGTATTTTCACAGGGCAGGGTAATGCAACTATTGGATCCTTTAGAATTAAAATGATGGATAGTACAAAAGATGAGACAATCAATTATAATAAAGAAGCATTTAAGAATTTATTTATCATAACATCAGAAGACAAACATTTAGATCTTTAAAATCCAAAAATAGAGTATACTAAGATAAATTTTGCAACTTTAACTCCTTTTAAATGATCTGGTATAGAAAATTAAAATGATTATGAAGACAAAAAAACCATTCAACGAAGAGGAGTACACATCACCAATAATTAACACATAGGAATCTTGTGAAACGTCCTTTTTATTAATGGAAGATCTCTTGAGAAATATTACAATGCTTACATCTTGCTTGGGCGTAAAGATCAACCCTCAATACTTCCAAGTTTGAAGTATATATATAAAATATTACAATCGATCTTGTCATTAATGATCAGGACGTGGAAAAATCCAAAGCTAACTAACTAGATAACAAAATACAAAATTGTAGGAACTGCTAATGATCTGTCAGATTTTTTATGCTGATTTTGGAGAATGTTGTTGGTGAGTCATCAACTTGACTTGGACTATTCTCCATGCTGACTTGGATTTTACACCTCATCACTCACTTGATCAGAGTGCACATATCCTCCCATCTCTTTTGACTGGGAATGGTGACTTTAAGTAACCTTCTGTAAACTTCATCCATCTCTGTATATTTGGCGAAAGTTGGCTTGGTGATGAAAATATACTTGATTTCATGTTGGATAATGAGATACAGTTATAGAGTCTCTAAAAATGCCTTGCCAGTTATGCTACCCTGTATTCCTGAAAAATTGGAGATATCCTTTTCCACCATGGAAATATTTTTTCTTGTAATCGGACAAAGTCATCAGTTTGTCATTTAAAACCAGTAAGTTGGGAAGACCTTTCTTTTGAAAATAATCAATCTTGTTGAAGAATCTATAAACTCCGATATCCATGTTCTTTGTTCTCTCCTCCAACTGTAACATTAATACTCTCTTGGTCAGGACTTTATTGACCTTGAGGATAGTCTCAATCCTATCCTCAATTTCCAGAATTTCCAGCTCATCTTAGTCTTCAAATTTAGAAACCTGATGATTTCATTTGCCTCTGTGGGCATCTCCCCCAACTCTCCCTTTCTCCTATCAATGGACTACCTTCTCCTTAACACCAATTCATTCTACTTGAACATGATTTGCACCAGTGGCCAAATTTTCGCTATGGATTTTGAGATATCCATACAAATGTTCTCTTTGTCATTTGCTAGCATTTTTCCCACAATTGTTTTCTTTTGCAACTGTTGTATTTCCTGCTTAAGTTTTTATGATGTTTGCCTCTCAATATTGTAACTTTTCTAGAACGAAGACTTACATTTATGGATATTCTCTATTTCATGATGCAATTTTTTAATTTCTACTCTTGGTAGGGTCATCTCCTCCATTGACTTTGCTAGAGCTTCAGATGTCCCTAGAACTGTCACTGGGGCAACTGATGGAATTTTTGTTGTGGCAGTTGCCTATGTTGTTGTTGTGCCTAGTCCTGTGAGGGGAACTACAATCAATGGAATGAATTCCATGGGCTCTGTTTGTTCCTTTTATTTTACCATCCTTTCCAACTATGCTTCCATTTCCATGATCTGAGCGTTCAGCTCCATGATTAACTTTATCATTTCTTCTTTTTGGCCCTCTATCTCGGCCATCTCTTTGGCCTGTGAGTATTTAGTAGATGTAAATTTTAATTGCTTCCTCAAGGATGCTATGTCTGCATTCTTTTTCTGTAGAAGTTCTTCAGCTACTTTCACATTGGAGGGGGTCATACCCAATTTTTAGTACCATCTCTTCCAAAGACTTGATACTATTGTCTTTTGCAAAAGAAGACACTTTCTCTAGCTTTAACTGAGTTTGAACATTATTTAGGGAGACCTCCAACTTTGCAGCAGTTGTGGAAGCGTTTTCCAATGTTGAGAAAACCATTTCTCCAGTCTATCTGTGTAAATCCTTCTGATCAGCTGGATGTACTTCCTTGCTGTCAAATTCAAATGTTTATCTTTTCTAATCAGTGATTTCCTTTGGATGGGGCACTTGTGCCTCCAAAAATGCCATGGGAATTCTCCCTTTTTTCATATCAAAAGAAGAGAGATACCTATGTTGTGTTGTGGATTTTTTCTTCTAGAATTAAGCATAGGTGTTGTTGGTCAACATCTCATTCTTATTCTTAATCAAATCATAGTTTTAAAAAATAGTCAGTTTTGCGGACCCTTGAGATGGTTGGGAAGTCAAAGTGGTATCTGTCTGCTTCTTTGAAGAGAAAGTAGACGTCATTTGTTCACTTCTTGAGAACAATGTTGAGTGTTCTACCTCGACTATTGTGGTGGGTTGGGTCTCTTCCTCTCCTGACCTATCAATTATATGACTGGTTTTAGGCCTTTTCTTGTAAACTTGGAAATCTTCTGCTGACACTTCAATGACTAAAAGAGAGACATCCTTTCTAGGTATTTTCTCCTTGGGTATCTTTGGTGTAGTGGTTTGTGAAATAATGGTTGGAGGAGGTTGTGGTTCTATGTATTCTGGAGTGTTTACCTCCCACTTTATCTAGTTCATAAAATTCTCAATTTCTAGCTTGGGAACATGAGCATATGGAGAGTTTTTATTACTTAGCCTCATTTTTGCAATGATACCAGATGGAAAGTAATTCCATGTGAAACTTTTCCTGAACTTCATCTCCTTGTTACACATAAAAAATACTCACTTCGATAGTGTTGCAAGTGTCGTCATTACAAGTGTTGCAAGTGTTGCATTTTGCTCACAAGTGTCGCAAGTGTCAAAGAAAGCGTACTTCCATGATGTCTATGTCGTGCCTATAACGACATGAGAAGGACACTTGAAACACCTCAAACATCTGATTTGGAAGAAGAGAAATGAGTCAATAGGCTTATGAACCTTTTTCCATCTGAAAGCACCCAAAAAAATGAGTTTTTGGAGGGGAGCGCTCCCTTATAACTATCTTAGGAGTGTTGGTGCCCCCCCATAAGCCATTAGGGAATGTTATAACACTCTCCAACCCTTTTGCAGTAGTTCCCATACCCTCAGGAGTGATGGTGCTCCCCTATACACTACTAGGGAGCGTTATAACGCTTTGAGTGCCCTTTTCAGGGAGCACTACCTATTTTGGGCACTAGTTGATTAGTTGAGAAGAATGGGGGAAGGATATTTTTATTCTTAGAAGGAAGTTGGGTTCGAATCCTCAATCAAGCCATGATATTAGGGAAGATATATAACTGGAGGATGAAAATACTCAACTCACCCCAAGGATATCTCAAGTTGTTGAGCCTCTCCAAGGCTATATAAGCAAGCTTTTTCATGGTGAAAGGGGGATGGAAAGGGAGAATCACAAAAAACTTATGATCTTATAAGTGGTGCTGGAATAGAGATAATTTGGGAGAAAGAGACCTATGATATCATAGATAGCAATTGGTGAATCTATCATCATTCGAATCGTGGATCTTTTGAGCAAGGGTTAGACAAGGTGGACTTGGCAGAACTGTCGCATTCTGTCTACGACTGTAAGTAATGTTTTGTCCTCCTTCATAGAATTTTCTTGGCCTGTTTCTTTCTAATTCGTGTTCAATCTCACATAATTTTTTCTCTTTAGTAGATAGACCTATTTCAGACTAATCTTGATAGAGTAGGAAGTGGTCGTACTTTGTTTGTCTACAGGGCTTATCGAAGAGCGAAAGATTGGAGCTCAACTCGGAGCGTGCAGGGACAAACACCAGTAAAAGGTACTTCTTTTCTCCTTCCTTCTCACACACTAGTCCACCTATATCTAAAAGGAAGTCAGTGAACATGATAAGAAATTTCTGTCTTAGAGTTATGAGTCTAGCTCTTCGAGGAGATCTACCTGTCTGCAGGGAGATTTTCCTTCAACAGAAATTGGCGACTCCACTGGGGAGAATCGAATTGAAACTTTTGGTTTTGATTTTTCCTCATAGACCTTGACTTACCCATTGATTGTTTTCAGACCGTGTTCACTCCATTTATCTGATTTCACTTGCTGATTGACTCTTTACCCCATCACATTCATCTTGACTGTCAAAATTTGACTGAAATTTTGGGTTTTTGGACATTTTAATGAGTTTTTTTAGCCTGGCACCCTGGTGCCCATGTTAGCAGAGTGTCAGCACTCCATGAAGGTGTTGGATAGAGTTTTATAACGACCTATGTCCCTTACACCAGAGAGCCAGCCCCTTTTTGCACAAAATCTCTTCAAAAATTGCATTTTTTGGAGGTCCAAACCCTGTTTTTTTACTTGCTGAGTTTCTTTGTGATTCAATGATTCTTCCTTTGACCTTTGACATGCTTCCTCTTGAGAAATAAGCACTTTTTTGTTCAGATTTGGTGGCCTTCTTCATTATTTTTGAGTGTTTGTTGTTGAGAGCTTGAAATCAACCCGTTTTTTTTTCTCTCCTATCCGACTAAGCAAGAACTCTAGTAAAGGACATCAGAAGTCTGTAACTCTTCTCATTTGGTTCATTGAGTTCATCTGATCCAATCTCTTTCTCCTTCCTTTTGCGTTTTTTGTTTTCTTTCTCGTGTTTGATCGCAAAAAAGGGTGTGTTGTTTGTGCGAAATCTGCATGTTCTTGTCTGAATCTCCTTGATCTGAAAGGGTAGTTGGTAGGAGAAATTTTTCATTGAATTGATTATCATTCACATACAAATGAAAAAATTACATCTTAGTGATTAGTTTGCATATTAGTTTGCATTTCTGAAATGTTGTAGCATTATATTGGATTTGATTGAGAACAAAATTGATTGAGGGCATTCCTTATCAAGTGTTTGATAGTGAAAACAACTCTTCCTCTTTCCCTTAAATAGGTATTCATTGAAAAGACACGATTTCTTATCATATTCCATGCATATTTTTGGGAATCGAGTTATCATTCCATCAGTTTCACTTCACTATCATACACCCTCTGAGTAAACAACGGCCATTAAAATCAATGCTTAACTAAAATTTATCAGACTTTTTACATCTTTGTTAGCAAACCTACATTAGTTTAAGGTGTAGGGCTTTGGAATAGGTTGAAAGGATAAATTTCCAAAGCTATCAAACAAACTTAGTATCTTGCGGTAGGGAGAGTCAAATCCAATTGTTGTATTGGCTTGATGGGATCCCCCTCTCACATAGGGGTTACACACGAGGTTGCATTTTGGTGAGTTACGGAGATTATCCCTCCGTGGTTCAACTGTTTGTAGTGGTCGGATCGTATATTGGGGGTCACAGGAAGGTATACCCATGATTATGTATGGGAGCCTTTCAAGATGATTTCGGACTTGTTATCCTGCCCATACATTCCGACTGGACTGTCGATTGTACCTACCCAAGGGATGACTACGAGTTTGTGACCTTAGTAGCCACAATATTTAGGGTCTCACACAAGGTGATGGTGAAGGGAAGTCTCACTGTACTTGGAACAGACATTGGTCAAACTCACTCGGGCTCCTTGGAGGGTAAATCCACAATTACTGCATGGAAGCTTGCACCAAGGCATAAGTCCATTAAGCAGGTCGCCAATGTAACTGATACACTCGCTCTATCCCCTCCCCTTCCTATTTTGATCTCACGATGTTGGATTTCATCACCAACTAGTGGTTACATCGTGGGAAGGTTTTTTTTTATTGATTGCTTCTCAGATTCATAGCGTGTGTTGTTTGTTTTACTTAGTGAACCTTAGGTCGAGTCATTGTTAATGGCATCGAATCCTGGGAGTACCAATGGAGGAACCCCTTCTCCTAGGGAACCTTATACCTTTCCTTCGTTTGGAAACTTTGGTCCTCCATATGTTGCAACACTGAGTCTTCCAGGACTCACTATCGGATTACCAGTTTGGTTGTTCCCCACTCCAGTGATCCCGAATCCTCCCAATGTTTCAGTTGCACCTTATACTTTAGACGTCGGTAAACCACCCACACATCAAGCTCAAGTTGACTTTTCACCATCTTCACCCATTAAGTATCCTTCCATTTCTCTGTCTTCGCCTAGTGAATGCTCTAAAGCGAGTAGCCAGGTTGATCAGAAGAAGAAGAAACGAAAAGAGAAGAAGAAGAAGAACCTGAAAAGGACAAAGGCCCCAACAACATCAGATGTTGGCTCTAAGAAACTGGTTACTGTTAATAGTACTAGGAGTGTTGATGAGGTCAACAAGATTAAAATGAAGAATCCAAAACCCAAATTCCCTTGCAGTCTTTGTAAGGGTGACCACTTTCTGAGGGATTTCCCCGGTCTTATCAAGGTCTTAGAAATGTGGTCTTCCATGTCGTTGGCTTCTGTTGGACATGTCGATGATACCCCGTCAACTAGTGACATTAAGGTTGGTAAGAAGAAGAAAACTATCAAGTTCCCTTGCATGTTATGTAAAGGTGATCATTACTCTCACCTTTATCCTCGTATGGACGAGGCGTCTTCTCTTTTGTAAAAAATTCAACTTCCAAAAGGTTATCATAATTTTTCCTCCGACCCATCATTGGTTGATGGACTGGTTGATCCGGTTCCATCCCTAGTCAGTCCGGTTGATCAAGTGGTCAATCTAGTTTCCTCCTTGATTGAACCACAAACCCAAGTAGATGATCTAGTTCTGTCATCGATCAACCCTGCTCTTCATCAAAAGAGTGACACCAAAGTGGTTGATCTATTTTCATCTTCGTTCGATCCCACTCTCCCATTAGAAAGTGACACCAAAGAGGTCGATCCATTTCCACCCGTCGACCCCATTCTTCCCTTGGAGAATGAAACTCAAGTGGTCGATTCGGTTCTGTCATCGGTCAGTCCCACCCTTCATCCAAAGAGTGCCAAAGTGGCTGATCCAGTCCCTTCCTCGGTCAGTCCCACCCTTCATCCGAAGAGTGCCAAAGTGGTTGATATGATTCCATCATCGGTCAATCCCACTCTTCCTTTGAAGAGTGTTTGCGTGGTCGATCCGATCCCATCATCAGTCGATCCTACTCTCCCTCTAGAGAGTAAACTTGATACTTCCCATGTTTTTCTCGTTAATACAGACTCTACCATGTCGGGGGGCATCCCTCATTATCCTCTGAAACCCTCTCCAAGTACTGAAGCCATCCTTTTTTATTGGGGTGTGCTAACTAAACCTCATCTTCCCTCTCACATTCCTTTCCAGATTACAGTACAGGTTCGTGGTCGGGATGTTCCTCAATCACTGATAGATGAAGGTGCATCTATTAGTATTTTGTCTTCTGTTGCTTGGTATGCTTTGGTTTGTCCGGAGCTTTCACTGGTTACAGATAATCTGTTATCTTTTAACAGAAGAACTAGTCAACCTTTAGGGATCCTTCCTCAGTTTCCTATAAGTTTGGGAGGGAAAACTGTCTTTATCGATGTCATGGTAGTCCAAGACCCCTTGGATTTCTCTTTACTCCTTGGGTGGGATTATGTCTATGCTATGAAAGCTCTTGTATCCACCCTTTTCTGTGTGATATCTTTCCCTCACGATGGAAGAATTGTGACTATTGATCAATTTTCATTCATCGGCCCCGACTGGGTTACCTCCCTAAGTGGTTCCTATATTCATATAGTATCTCCCCCGCCACAAGTCAATTATGTGGCGTTGTCTCCCATGACCTCAACTTCCGATGATTTGGATCCGGTAGTTGATATGGTGATCTCTTCAACAGGGTTGTTGGAGTTCGATCTCCTTACCCCTGTCATGACCCTCGACATGTGTTCCTTCCAGAGTGATTGTCTTCCATCCGGCGAAGATCTCTTGGAAGCCATGACCAAGTTTTGTCCCTTGACATGGTATCCTTCTAGAGCGTTATCCTCTTGGAAGCCATGATCAAGAAGCAACCACGAGCAAAGTTTCTCTTCTCTATGGCAAGCTCGTTAAAAAATGAAATAGAGGTCCTGAGCATAGTTCTTTTCCTGTGTCAATCTCGTTAAAAAATGAAACAGTCACCTCTCTTGAACCTTATTTTCATCCACCCTTATCCTTTTTCTCATCTACTAGAGAAATTGGTGACGAACTCAGAGCTGGTGAATGAATTGAAGCGTGGAGGGCATGTCTCTAGCCTTTGATGATCTTTCTAGAGTTAAGACACTAGATCTCAAGTTGGGGGCATACCGAGCTTAGTATTTGTTCTTTCTCATGCTCGTAAATACATGAGAATGCATTCGAGTAGACTTTTATCTCTTTTTCAGACCTATATGGATACATGAAAAAGGAACCCCCTAGAGTCTCCTTTAATCTCTTTTCAGACTCTCTAAACATGAAAATATTTCCAAGTGATATTGCTTCCTTTTCCACTCGTTAAACAGTTTGAAAGGGCGTCTTTCAAGTGATAATTTATCTCTTTTTTGGCCTCGCGAGACTAACATTACGAAAAAGGACAACATTGGAGTCATCTTTAAGTTCTTTTCAGACTCTCTAAAGATGAAAAGATTGCCGAGCACCTTGTTCTCTTCACGCTCATTAAAGTATTTGAAGAAAACGTCTACTGAGCAATAGATTATCTCTTTTTCGGTCTCATCAGACTACTTTACGAAAAAGGAACTGAGAGAGTTCTCTTTTAAGTGTTTTTCCAGACTCTATAATCATGAAAAACCTTCGAGTTTTCTATCTTTGGACTCGCTAAACAAAACATCGACAGGCCCATATGGGATCGAACCCTTACTTCTTCTAGTTTGTTAAACAAAGGAAGAGGAACTTACTGAAGGTGAGTTTTATCGAGCATGTGTTATCCTCCTCGATCTCATTATATTAAAAAGAGGTACTCATCTATCTGGATGGGGAAAAATTGAAAGAAGCAAGCCAAGGAGTTTCTTTTTGAGAACATTACCAAGTAACTCTTAGAGTTGCCCTTGAATATGGCACTTTGTCTTTGCGCACATTATAATCCGTTGAACCTTTGCACTAAGCCAATGCTTTGATTTTCTTCCACTCCTCTGGGTCACCTGACGTAAGTCACAACATCCACATCATCAAGTTTTGGTCCATATCATGTTTTTGTTATTGTGCCTCAGTGTTCAAGGGAAGTATCTGCCTCAAGAGTCAGCCATCACAAATATCTTGTCTCAATACCCATGTCAGTCCATGTTCATTTGATCTACCAATTACATCTCTATGTCCATTTTATGTCGTTGATGGGGATACATCAAGGCCCTCCTTCGATGAGTCTATTCCTGTCAACTTCAACACGTTATCCAGGGACTAGACTTAGAAACCAATTAGTACTTTGGGACCTTCATGCCTCAATGGCATGCCTCCTCACATTCAACAGTGGGTTTACATCATTGACCTTTGATCGGATGATTCCATCGATGTTTGACTTCAGCTCATCCATTCACATTCGTTGGAATGTACTAAGGTACCTTGCGAATCATTGACATTAATGGTGATCTCCCTCGTGTTTGTTAATGGTTTACATCATTGATCGATAATCAAGTGGTTTTTTCCATGTTCGACATCGGGATATCTATTCACATGGTTAGATTCATACTACATCGGGATCGGTAAGAAGACCCTGGGTTGAGTCATCACTCTGATATGTTCTTTGCCCAGGTTGCGATGGAGTTTCTTTTGAACTATGACACATATATTGTTACATAGATCCACTTTGTATTGGTCGTGGCTATGTCTTGTCATCTCATAGATCCACTATGTATTGTTCATGGCTATGATCAACTCATGTCATAAGAGTATAGATCCACAGTGTATTTTCAGTGGCTATACCTTTTTATCAATACAATTATGGATCCGCAGTGTATTTTATGGCAGCCATATCTTGCAAGTCTTGATCACCCAAGCATAGGTATGCCTACCTTGGGTTTGAAACGTGTCATAATATTTGTTGGATGTTTGTGTGCATCCTCTGTCAGGTTCTCTACGTCTATACCCTTTCTTGAAAGTCTACAAAGCATTTCAATTGTCAGTTCCTGTCTTCTAACTTCATAATTTGGGGGGCAATCTGTTACACATCAAAAATACTCACTTCGATAGTGTCACAAGTGTCGTCATTGCAAGTGTTGCAAGTGTCGCATTTTGCTCACAAGTGTCGCAAGTGTCAAAGAAAGCGTACTGCCATGATTTCTATGTCATGCCTATAACAACATGAGAAGGTCACTTGAAACACCTCAAACATCATATTTTGAAAAAGACAAATGAGTCAACAGGCTTATGAACCTTTTGCCATCTAAAAGCACCCAAAAAACTAAGTTTTTGGAGGGGAGCGCTACCTTATAACTATCTCAGGAGTGTTGGTGCCCCCACCATAAGCCATCAGAGAGTGTTATAACACTCTTCAGCCCTTTTTCAGGAGCGCTCCTACCCTCAGGAGTGCTGGCACTCCCTTATACACTACTAGGGAGCATTATAATGCTCTGAGTACCCTTTTGAGGGAGCACTACTTATTTTAGGTAGCAGTTGATTTGTTGAGAAGAATGGGGCAAGGATATTTTTATTCTTAGAAGGAAGTTGGGTTTGAATCCTCAATCAAGCCGTGATCTTAGGGAAGATATCTAACTGGAGGAGGAAAATCCTCAACTCACCCCAAGGATATCTCAAGTTGTTGAGCCTCTCCAAGGCTATATAAGCAAGCTTTCTCATGGTGAAAGGGGGATGGAAAGGGAGAATCACACCAAACTTATGATCTTATATGTGGTGCTGGAACAGAGATAATTTGGGAGTAAGAGACCTATGATCTCATAGGGAGAAATCGGTGAAGCTATCATCATTTGGATCGTGGATCTTTTGAGCAAGGGTTAGACAAGGAGGACTTGGCAGAACTGTCACATTTCATCTACGGCTGTAAGTAATGTTTTGTCCTCATTAATATAATTTGCTTGGCATGTTTCTTTCTAATTCATGTTCAATCTCACATGAATTTGTCTCTTTAGTAGATAGACCTATTTCGGACTAATCTTGATAGAGTAGGAAGTGGTCGTACTTTGTTTGTCTATAGGGCTTATCGAAGAGCGAAAGATTGGAGCTCAACTCAGAGCGTGCAGGGACAAACACCAATAAAAGGTACTTCTTTTCTCCTTCCTTATCACACACTAGTCCACCTAGATCTAAAAGGAAGATAGTGACCATGATAAGCACTTTCTATCTTAGAGTTAAGAGTCTAGCTCTTTGAGGAGATCTACCTGTCCACAGGGAGATTTTCCTTCAACACTCCTATAACATGTTTTCTTATTCTCCTACCACTCTGCTATTATAGATGAAAGATCCTATATGTCCCTTGATCCTTAATTTTTGTTTCTTTTTGAAGGCTACAAAATGGATATCATCTAAGTTAATCATTGGCCTGATATACTCCAAGGCGAATATCCAAATAGGAAGATATCTAGGCAGCTTGTAAGGGGCCATCTCACATCCATAAATTCTAATCTATGTGTGATTCTAGTACAGGTACTAGTCTCCAGACTTGGTGAGGTCTAAGAGATGTAGAATTTGTTGGATTTCTTCATTTATCCTTGGTTCTTGTCTGCCGCTGAGGATGCTTACCACTGGGTGGTAAAGCTAATCTATGAATTAAATGAAAGTGAATTTTGGCGAGTTCTTTCTAAGTAGTGACGTCTAGGATGTTATTGGTTGTAGACTTCCATTATGATCTAGCTTCTGCATGGGAAATAAGAATTTATCTGGCATGTATGTCAATGTTGAAGAATACCGGAACATGCCGTCCGTGGGAAATTTGAAAAGTTGCTCATGAATATTCTGGGCCAGAAAACTGTTGTAATCAAACTACATCATGGACCTTTCCTCAGTACAAATGATAGATAGATAGCCTAAGATAGGCTCATCTACCATTTTTCTGAGTAGTATCCAGGTAAACTACAAAGAGAGGAAATAATTTGATTTCTCTTTGCTGAGAAAATCAATGACTGATACAGGGGATTTTCTTTGGGTAATGGGGCACTCTTAGGGAGGAAAATCTCAAATATCTGTGCTCTCTAGGGAAAAGACAACTTTTGATACATTTCAGTTATGATTTCAATGGTAAAAGGAGAAAAGGATTCGGCTTTGGGTATTTGCAGCATCTGGTCAATGGATTCATGCATGATAGTGAACAGGGTCTCTCCAGAGGATGAAATAATATCTCTCTGATCAGAAAGATAGTGCGCTTGGCACTTGAGGGCGAACTCGGGGAAATGATGAATTTGGGGAAGAAGGTATAGTGGGATATTGGACTCCTAGAGTCCAATCTTGTCACTCTGGTCTAAGAAAGTATATTTGAACCATGAATATAACTCAAAAAAATCAAACTCACATTTGGGCTCTAAAATCAGGTAATCCTTGCCAGCCAGAGGGATCTGGTCGAGGTCGATAGGGGATGGGAGGAAAGGACTGTCATCGATCTCTGAATGTTTGGTCTTTGGTGCCATCACTTTCAACTAGTACCTACAAAAGTTTGAAGAGGGAAGATGTTGACTCTGATGTTCAGAGATTAATGGTGGTGAAGGTGTAAAGGGTGAAGAGGGAGATGATTTCACGGCATCTAGATTGCAGACAGTGAAGAAATGGTGTAAAACAAGATTATGTGGACGAATGGGTATCTTTTGGGGCACGGGGGACAAGTCAGCAGGTTTAACGAGTAGGTTGGGCCGCATTGATTGGCCAATGGATATCTCAGGGATGAGATGACAAACGAAAGAGGGATTACGACGGCGTGAGGACGACGTGGAGGGAAAATATTAGATGATATGCATATGGGATGAGACATGTGATGAGTGAGTGGGGAGAAAAGTATGTTGGTAGAGTAATGACACATGACTAACAACCTAACATTAGTGGAGTGTGACGTCATGTACCAGAGGTGGCATGAGAAACTAGTATGGTGGTTTCCGAAGGGGGGGTAGGCGATAACTTGTTTGGAGAGTGGTGGGGTCCGAAATAAAACCATTGTGCCACGTTAGGATGGGGCCCGCTGAAGAAAACTAGCATTATGCCCCCCCCCCGGCGCTTAACGGTAGAATGGTCCGGGGGTCCGAAAAAATCTGTCGGCCATATATCTGAGCGTTGTTTGCGTAGGCAATGATCTTGGAACACCCTTTAATCATAGAGTGCGCAAAACATTTTATTGCTGAAACTTAGGATAGTGTCATTTTGTGGGTTTTTTGCGCTACTTCTTTTCATTTTTTTCCACCAAGGGGTTAGAACACAACCTTCTAACATCAAAAAAAGAATTTCATCCAACTGTATGCATGTTTTATTGAAATGGAAACTATATAGCTATGTTATATCCTACCTACGTAACACATTCATCCTAGATTAGATTGTTGGGTTAAGAAATTAGGCAACCCTGGGGCTATTTGATCAAGTTTAAACAATTTGGTCAAATTTATTCACTAACTAACCTATCTACTTGGCTAAGATTAAATAGTTTATCCAAACTTTATTCACTAATCCTATCAACATAAATTCAAAAACACTTGACCATGGTTTAAACTATATGGATCAAGTCATTATTATTGCTTGGGGCCTTATCCATTTTTCTTTTATGCCCTCTTTTATTCTTTTTCTTTTCTTTCTTTTTTCTCTTCTTTTTATTTTATTTTATTTCTTTTTTTTTCTTTTTTTCTTTTCTTTCTTTCTTTTGAAAATAATTTGCAAAATGAATTGTTATTTACAACCAAATTACATCAAGAGCAAAAAATTTGCAGTCAGCAGTTGATCCTATGAAACATAGGGTTATAAAAATGGCTCCACCTAGGGATGGTGCTCTCCTTGCGAGGTGCCAAGAACCTACTTCCTGATGTCTGTAAATATTGTCTCCAATTCTTATATCTGCTATTTGATATTTTTTTATTTTGAGAATTTGGTGGCACTGGTCAATGGCTTAGGGACTTCTCTACGGGCTTCAACCATATGAACAACATCACCCATACACAAACTGAAAGTAAAGAAATGGTAGGTAAAATGGAAATGGATTTATGATATTTTTATTGGTGTGGAAGATAATGCTTCAACATCCTATCGTTCACAGGTCCACCTGGCAGGTCTATTCCATCACTGTTTTTGAGAAAAAATACGTTATTTCCTCTGAATGCCTGAATGATGTAAGGGCCTTCCCATAAGCTATCAAACTTTCCATGTTTACCCTTATCCTCATTTATGGAATCCTATTTCAACACCAAATCACCCAACTCAAAATCATCATCTTTAGTTCTCTTGTCATAAATCTTTTTGATACCTTCTTGGATAACTTGGGTTTTGGTATACACTTCTTCTCTGGATTGCATTAAGTGAATCATTTGATTTATTCTCCTTTGGACATCCGTTTTATCTGCTTGCGCTTCCTGCAATAGTTTCATAATAGGGACTCCCAAGGAAAGGGGAAAAACTGCTTCAGTACCATTCACCAATTGGTACAGAGACATGCCAATTAATATTTAGGTTCCTATTCTGACAGCCCAGAGTGAAAAAACCAACATATTATGCCATCATTTCTTATTTTCTTGTAATGTTTTCCTTAGGATGTTCACCATACTTTTATTTGAGGACTCAGCTATCCCATTTCACTGAGGGTAATAAGATGTGGACTGTCCTAAAGTAATGTGGTACTGGCTACAAAAATCTATAAGTTTTTTGGATCTGAAGGCTGCTGCATTGTCAATTATGATTTTTCCAGGACATCCAAAACGAGACAAAATATTATTTTCTAAGAATTTAATGATGACAAAGTCAGTGGGTTTCCTGCATGGTACAACTTCGATCCACTTTATTAAATAGACCATGGTAGTGAGGATCCACCTGTGTTGGCCCAAATAAGGAGGGTGTATCTCTCCAATAAAATCTAGGCCCCACTGTTGGAATGGAGATTTAAATGAGATGGGTTTCAGTGGCAAAGGCATGAGCTTCTTTTTACCTTCGAAAACTTGGAATTTATGGCATGAGGTGACTTTTTGATGTACATCAGCGAACAATGTGGGCCAGTAAAAATTGGCTCTAAGAATCTTGTGAGTCGTAGTATTCCAAATCAGATTCCCACCACAGTCTCCTGCATGGAAATCCTACAGAACCTTGTCATGTTTGTCTTTTAATAGGCAATTAAGAAAGATACCACCAGGATCTTTCCAATAAAGGTCAACTTTGCTAGACCCTGTCCTTTGATCAGTTTATTAGGTTTAATCTCTATATCATATTCCAGAATAACAAAAATCCACTTTCCTCTCCTACCATCTGGATTATCCCGAGTCAGGATATTCTTTACCGCTGAATTTGGAACGTAAGTAATTGTGTGGGAATGGAGAATATAGACTCTAAAATCCTTTAAGGATTTTACCAGAGAAAAATCTTATTTCTCCATTATATTATAATTCAGTGCAACATCTATCAAAAATTTGTTGAAAAAGGCTATGGTTTGTTCGTACCCTTCGTTGTTTTTCTGCAATACTATTGTTGCAATGGTATGTTCAGATGAAAAAAAGAAAAGGTAAAAGTCTTTGGTGTAGTTTGGACTGATCAAAACTGAAGCTTGTGTGAGTGCATGCTTTACTTGCTCAAATGACTATTTGGATTCATTGTTCCATCTTATTTTGGTGTATTTTTTCAACATATTTGTGATATTCCTAAGAAGTTCGGCCAAGTTGGGTATGAATCTTCTTAGGAAGTTTATTTTCCCAATGAATGATTGTAACTCTTTGATGTTCCTAGTGTTTTCCACTTTATGGATGGCTTATATTATGATGGGGTCTATTTTAATTCCATATTTAGAGATGATGTGCCCCAACAACTTGCCTTCTTCTAAACCAAAAAGGGTCTTTTGGGGATTCAATGAAATCCTGAACTTTTTTCACTTCTCAACCACTTGTCTGAGATGTTGTAAATGTTCCTCGTCGGATTTGGAGTAGACAGTCATGTCATCCAGATATATGAATATAAATCTTCCAAGATCATCCACAAAAGCAATATCCATTGCTCTTTGGAAAGTGGCACCATCGTTCATCAGATCAAAGGGCATTTTCACATAAATGAAATTTCCCCAGGGTGTGGTGAATATTGTTTTCTCCTAGTCATCTGGATGTACAAGGACTTGGTTGTAACCCAAAAAACCGTCTAGTAAGGAGATCCTACTGGCCCCAACTACCTTTTGTAATATGTGGTCCATTTTAGGCAAAGGGTAATTGTCTTTGAGGGAAACCTTGTTCAGGTTTCTAAAATCAATGAAAAGTCTGATTTTGCCAGTTTTCTTCCTGGTAGGAACCAGATTAGAAACCCATTTGGAAAATCTCAAGGGGACTATAATTTTGGCATCATACATTTTTTTGATTTCTTTTTCTATCAGGGGAAGCAACTTTGGATTGATTCTCCTAAGTTTCTTCCTGAAATGTTTGTGTTCTTCTTTTATTGGGATCTAATGTTGTATGATACTTGTGTCATAATATTTTAAGTCCTCATAACCCCAAGAAAACACATTTACGTATTCCTTAAATAGTTCAATGTATTTTCATTTTTTCTCAGGGGGTAGAGATTTGGAAATTTTTATCATCTTGGGTTTTTTCTATGTTCCTATGTTACGCTCTTCAACCTCTTTACCACTAGCTTCAATTTTTGGTTTTTTCACTACATCGTTAAAATCCAACAAGTCTTCTAGTGGATCGAAACCTCTAGGCAAGACATTATTTTTCAAATGTAAAATACCAGAATCTACCTCATTTTCATTCAATTCATCTAAGTCTACTTTATTTACACTACCATTTTCAAAAAAAGTTTTATTTACATTATCATCATCATTCTCTAAATCTATATTTGTACATTCAAAATCATTCTTACATTGTAGGAAGTCTTCAATTTGATCATCATTCCCAAATACCTGCCAATATATGATGTTGTCTGGAATAGTTGGTCTACACTTCACCTCTACTGTGTATTGGTGAGTGGGATAGAATGATATTTTTCATGTCTCTGTTGATGTAGCCAACTTGTTTGCTAGCATGTTTTGTCCCCTGGGCATTACCTGCAAGTTGATTTCAGTAAAACATTGAAGGAAATCCAAAACAACATACATGTAAGCTATAAGTATGGGATGTTTAGCTTCATACTCACCTTTAATTTTCTCGATAATTAGTTCAGAATCACCCCTCACCATAATTTGTTTGGCATGAACCTTCTTCAGTAGTTTCAGGCCAAGCATCAAAGCTTTGCACTCATATATTTTGTTAGTGCATTGGAAATCCATTTTGTAAGAGTGTCTCTCTGAATACCTCGATTTATGATTATGAAACCAAACTAAAGCTCCAACTCCCTCTTTACTCATAGCTCCATCAAAATCCATTCTCCAAAAACCTGTTGGCAGTTCCTCACTTTCTACAGTTGCAGTGTTTCTTACCTTAGCGATTGCTTTATCTTCTTTCAGATGAGGTGTATCATCGTCCAACTAATAATTTTTTCCTTCCAAGTCACCATCATTGTAAAGAATGAAAGAATCCATATCAGAGTGCGCAGAGTACAGTGGGTAGTTCTATGGATTTTCCTGACTGCTGACCATATGCTTCATCAGAATCTTTCTGTACAGTCTTCTCTGTTGTCCAAATACCAGGATGGTGGCATACGACATATCTACTTGCAAGGTTCCTTTCATCTTAGCTCCCCAATATCTTTATATAAACATACCATATTTTGGGGGAATTTATGCAACCACGATATCCATCATCATACTTTTCGCTGGGATTTGAGCCAGGGTGATGCATAAATATTTAATCATCCCTATACATTTGACCTTGCTAGAGTCAAAATAATGAAAATCCTTGTAGGGTCTGGTGACCTCAAGTCCCAACTTTTCCATCACATCTTTGGGCATCAGGTTGTGAGAGGTGCCTGAATCCAACATAGCGTTGTGTGAGATCAATTCATGGATATTCAGGTTGTTGTAGAAAGGGGGAACAACATAGTTATCAATTTGACCATCAACTTCAGGTCCAAACAGGAGCTCAGGTTGATCATCAATAAGATTTATCCTGTCCGAGTGATTTTCAGATCCAACATTCGAGGCCTTCGTACCTATCTCTGGTTCGATGCTTAAATCTTTAATCACCTGCGGCCTGTAAGCGTTATTTCTCATCAACTCGAAAAGGGGAATGAGAATGTTCAATTTATCTAGTTCCCCTTCAAGGATAAAAGTACTGGAATCTTTTCATAGGCTCTACACTTCTGGTTTATCCATAGGATTCCTATGGGCAGAAGTTCTTGGATGACTAGTTGATGAAACCTCAGTCCGATTTGACCTTTGTAAAATTTCTGGGTTATTTTTTGTAGGAGATTCGACATTATTCCTCTTAGTGACTTTCTTGGGAGAAATTTCCAAGGTTCTCTTGGTCTCGACTATTCTCTTCCATTCGGTATCCTTCATTGTTTCAATAGCCTTTTTTGGAGGATTGTCATTTTTCCTCTTGCTTCTCAAGTTATATTTCCTATGGACCTCCATTATAGAATTTTCAAAGGCCTTTTGTTGTGTTTCCTCTGCTTCCTCATTTACCTATGTTTGTGAAAGGAGAAAGAGCTCCTTCTCTTCTTGAGTAAGAAAAATGGATTTATCATTGTGAATGCCCATGAGGTTTATATGAGTGTCGTACAATTCTTCAATTATATCCTCACCTTCGTCGGTGTAATTTTCCTAGAGGGGTGGTCTGATCTGTTGATCAGGCCCCCTCTGTTCTCTTTGATCTCTAGGATCTCTCTACCTGATCTGGGTGGGATTTCTTCTAAATTTCGGATTTCGAATATGAGGAACAACTTGGTTTTCCCTCGGTGGATTTTTGTCAGCTATAGTAAGTATCTCCATCATTCTCTCCATAGCTCTGGATAGGGAATCTAGTTTATCATTTGAAGAGGAAGTGGAAGGTTCTTCTTTAATTGTGACCCTTCGTTTTTTTATCTGCCTGTCTCTCCTAGCTAAAATATTTTCTTCCATTCTTACGACACTTTTCTACATGTCTGCCAGAGTAGCATAATTTATTTCTCTTAGCTGATATGACATATCAGTGTCAAACCCATCAGGGAATTTTATTAATGCCAAACCTTGAGGTTGTTTGATATCAGCTGGAATTGCATTGTATGGATTGTTGAAACGAGTGCAGTAATCTTGCACTGTCTCTCCTTGGTTCCTTTTGATATTCTCATATTTTGACAAGATCTGGAGAGGATTTTTCTTTACCTCCCATCTGTCGAGAAAAATCTATTGAAAAGAAGCAAGGTCCACTATTGTAGTAGGACATAAATATTTGAACCATTTTTTAACATCCCTAGTCAGACTCTATGTAAAAGGTATCAGTTGAACGTCAGCTTCATCTACTTCTTGCAAATAAAAATAATCATTCATTTTATCAACATGTTGTTGAGCATTAAGGGATCCAATACCATCAAACTGAGGAAGTCTGGTTTGATAGTCCCGAGGCATGGTGTGTAAGGGAGAGGCCAACACCAAGGGAGCATATCTAGCTACCATGATAGGTGGAGGAGGCTGGAAAACAACCTGTGTGATTGGAGGGGAAGTGACAGAAGCTATAATGGAGAATGAAGGGATGAGAGGAGTGGAGTGAGATGGTTTAGGTTTAGCAGAAGCTGCAGCAATAGGTAAGGAAGAAAGTTCGATCGATTGTTGGAAATGAGCTTGGTACAACGCTTGATCAAGATTTTCTACTAGATCTTCTAACTTGTCAAATTATTGGAGGAAGCGTTGATCAAATTATGTTATGGGAGAAAGTATCTTAGGGGTTCTAGGTTGCAGGATGGTTTGATCTAGGATGGTCTCACTTATAAAGCTGTCATATTTTGTTCTAAAAGGGCTTTGTTCAAAAGAAATATTGAAGTCTAGATATTGAAGGGAAACAAGATTCTTTGGAAGAGAAGGGGACCTAAGAAGAAGACTATGACTCTCAAAACCTTTTGCATTGTTTTTCTTTCTGAGAAACTTTTCTGTATTGTCAAGTTTTATTGCAGGTTCTGGATCTGGGTGAGATTTGGTGTAAGTTCTTTTAGGAGCCAAAATTTTTATTTTTTAAGAAATTTAAACTAATATATATAAACTTTAACAACATCTGAACATTATCTCTTTGTAAGTTAGATTTTAATGATTCATTTATAAATAAAGTTTTCTTGTCTAGGGAAAATAAATCGTAGGATGGAAATTTTGTTCAGTTCCCCAATATGTTCGCCACTATGTTATTGCTCTGTAAATTCCTAGAGTTTTTCGGGAGGCAGAAGAAATTTACCAGAGGTAACTTTATCCAAACACTTCGAAACTGGGATCTAGCACTGCCAGTTTCAGAGAGGGATCTCTCTGTAAGATTTAACTATGCTTCAGGTTTTTATATATTAGGCTACTTAAATAAATAAGATTGTGTTGTTTGTTTTATAAAATGGATGAAATATTGTTTACGCGTCCATTGGGATATGGGGTCTATTTTATAAAGTTTGAGACCAAAGAACAAATTCTATTAGGTCTTTTCATAGGGTAGGGTAATGCAACTGTTGGATCCTTTATAATTAAAATGATAGATAGCATAAAACTTGAGATAATCAATTATAACAAAGAAGCATTTAAGAATTTCTTTATCATAACATCAGAAGATAGACACTTAGATCTTTAAAATGCATAAACAGAGTATACTAAGATAAATTTTGCAACTTTAACTCCTTTTAAATGATCAGATATAGAAAACAAAAATGATTATGAAGACAGAAAAACCATTCAATGAAGAGGATTACACATCACCAACAATTAACATGTAGAAATCCTGTGAAACGTCCTTTTTATTCTTGGTAGATATCTTGAGAAAGATTGTAGTTCTTACATCTTGCTTAGGCGTAAAGATCAACCCTCAATACTTCCAAGTTTGAAGTATATATAGAAAAGATTACAATCGATCTTCTTATTAATGATAAGGATGTGGAAAAATCTAAAGCTAACTAACTAGATAACAAAATACAAAATTGTAGGAACTGCTAATGATATGTTAGATTATTTGTGCTGATTTTGGGGAATGTTGTTGGCGAGTCATCAACTTGACTCGGATTGTTATGCATGCTGACTTGGATTGTACACCTCATAACTCACTTGATAAGAGTGCACAAATCCTCCCATTTCTTTTGACTGGGAATGGTGACTTTCATTAACCTTCTGTAAACTTCATCCATCTCTGTATATTTGGCGAAAGTTGGCTTGGTGATGAAAATATACTTTATTTCATGTTGGATACTAAGATCCAATTGCAGAGTCTCTAAAAATGCCTTGCCGGTTATGCTGCCCTATATTCCTGAAAAATGTGGAGTTATCCTTTGCCACCATGACAATATTTTTCTTGTAGTCGGACAAAGTCATGAGTTTGTCATTTAAAACTTGTAAGCTTGGAAGACCTTTCTTTTCAAAAGCATCAATCTTGTTGAAGAATCTCTGAATTTCGATATCCATGTTTTGGGTTCTGTCCTCCAACTATAACATTAATCCTCTCTTGGTCAGGACTTTATTGACCTCGACGATAGTCTCAGTCCTATCCTCAATTTCCACACTTTCCAACTCATCCTTAGTCTTCGAATTTAGAAACCTGATGATTTCATTTGCCTCTGTGGGCATCTCCCATAGCTCTCCCTTTGTCCTGTCAATGACCTGCCTGCTCCTTAACACCAATTTGTGCTACTCGAACATGATCTACACGAGTGGCCAAATTTTCGCTATTGATTTTGAGATATCCATCTAAGTGTTCTCTTTGGATTTTGCTAGTGTTTTTCCCACAACTGTTTGATTTTGTAGCTACTATATTTCCTGCTTAAGTTTTATGATTTATGCCTCTCAGTATTGTAAGTTTCGTGGAAGGAATATTTAAGTTTATGGAGATTCTCTATTTCGTGATGCAATTTTTTAATTTTTGCTCCTTGTACGGTCATCTCCTCCATTGACTTTTCTAGAGCTTCAGATGTCCCTAGAAATGTCATTGGGGCAACTGATGTAAGTTCTTTAGTGGAAGTTATCGATGTTGTCGTTGTGCTAATTCCTGTTAGGGGAAATGCACTCAGTGGAATGACTTCCATGGGCTTTGTTTGTTCCTTTTCTTTTACCAGCCCTTCCAAATCTGCTTCCATATCCATGATCTGAGCGTTCTGTTCCATGATTAACTTTAGCATTTCTTATTTTTGGTGCTCTGTCTCGGCCATCTATTTGGCTAGTGAGTCTTCAGTAGCTGGCAATTTTAATTGCTTCCTCAAGGATGTTATGTCAATATTATTTTTCTTTAGCAGTTATTCGACTACTTTTGCATTGGAGGGGTCATACCCAGTTTTTAGTACCAACTACTTAATCCTGTTGTCTTTTGCAAAAGAAGACACTTTATCCATATTCAATTGAGTTTGAACATTATTTAGGGAAATCTACAACTTTGCAGCAGTTATGGAAGCGTTTTCCAATGTTGAGAAAACCATTTCTCCAGTATGCCCATGTAAATCCATCTGATCAGCTGGATGTACTTCCTTGGTGTCAAATTAAAATGTTGAGATTTTGTAATCAGTGATTTCCTTTGGATGGGGCACTTGTGCCTACAAAAATTCCATGTGCATTATCCATTTTTCCGTATCAAAATCAGAGAGAAACCTATGTTGTGTTGTGGATATTTTCTTCCATAATTGAGCATAGTTGTTGCTGGTCAAAAACTCGTTCTTCTTCTTAATCAAATCCTATTTTTCAAAAATACTCAGTTTTGCGGATCCTTGAGATTGTTGGGATGTCAAAGTGGTATATGTATGCTTCTTTGAAAAGGAAATAGACATCATCTGTTGACTACTTGAGAACAATGGTGAGTGTTCTACCTCGACTAATGTGGTGGACTAGGTCTCTTCCTCTCCTGACCTGTCAGTTGTATGACTGGTTTTAGGCCTTTTCTTGTAAACATGGAAATATGTTGTTGACACTTCAGTGACTGAAGGCGAGACATCCTTTCCGAATATTTTCTTCTTGGGTATATGTGGTGTAGTGGTTTGTGAAATAATGGCTGGAGGAGGTTGCGGTTCTTTGTCTTCCAGAGTGTTTACCTCCCACTCTGTCTAGTTCATAAACATCTCAATTTCTATCTTGGGAACATGAACATATGGAGAGTTTTTATTCCTTAGCCTCATTTCTGCAATGATACCAGATGGATCATAATGCCATGTGAAACTTTACCTGAACTTCATCTCCTGTAACAACCTATTTTCTTCTTCTCCTGTCACTCTTCTATTTCAGATGAAAGATCCTATCTATCCCTTGATCCTTAATTATTGTTTCTTGTTAAAGGCTACAAAATGGATAGCATCTGAGTTAATAATTTGCCTGATATACTCCAAGGTGAATATCCAAACAAGAAAATATCTATGTAGCTTGTAAGGGGCCAGGTCACATCCATAAATTCTAATCTCTGTGTGATTCTAGTATAGGTACCAGTGTTCGATCTTGGCGAGGTCTGAGAGATGTAGAATTCATTGGATTTCTTTGTTTATCCTTGGTTCTTGTCTGTCATTGAGCATGCTTACCTCTGTGTGGTAGAACTAATATATGAATTGAATAAAAATGAATTCTAGTGAGTTCTTTCTCAGTAGTGACGTCCATGATGTGACCAATTGTGGCTTGGAATTATGATCTAGCTTCTGCATGGGAAACATGAATTTATCTACTTGGAAAAATATGAACATGTATGCCAGTATTGAAGAATACTGGAACATGCCCTCCATGGGAAATTTGAAAAGTTTCTCATGAATATTCTCAACCAAAAAATTTTTGTAATCAAACTACATCGTGGACCTTTCCTCGGTAGAAAAGATAGATAGGTAGCCTAAGATAGGCTTATCTACCCATTTGTCTGAGTAGTATCCAAGTAAACTGCAAAGAGAGGAAATAATTTGATTTTCCTTTGCTGATAAAATCGATGACTGATACGGGGGATTTCCTTTGGGTAATGGGGAACTCTCGGGGAGGAAAAGATTAAATATATGTGCTCTCTGGGGAAAAGAAAAATTTTGATATATTTTGGTTAGGATTTTAATGGTAAAAGGAGAAAAGGATTCAGCTTTGGGTATTTGTAGCATCTGGTCAATGGCTTCGGGCGTGATAGTGAACAGGATCTCTTCGAAGGATGAAACAATAGCTCTCTGATCTGGAAGATAGTGCGCTTTGTACTTGAGGATGAACTCGGGGAAATGATGAATTTGGGGAAGAAGGTACAATGGGAGATTGGAATCCCAGAGTCCAATCTCATCACTCTGGTCTAAGAAAGTATCTCTGAACCACAAATATAACTCATCAAAATCAAACTCACATTTGAGCTCTAAAATCAGGTAATCCTTGTCGACCAGAGGGATCTGGTTGAGGTTGATAGGGGGCGGGAGGAAAGGATTGTCATCGATCTCTGAATGTTTGGACTTTGGCACCATCACTTTCGACCGGTACCTGCAAAATTTCGAAAAGGGAAGACATTGACTATGATGTTCAAA
>ML781720.1:266797-299145 GCA_009831015.1 Picea engelmannii
GAAATAACACCATTTTGCCACGTTAGGATGGGGACCGCAAAAGAAAATCACCATTCCGGACAACCCCCATCGCACTTAAAGGTAGAATGGTTGGGGGGGTCCAAAAATAGTTGCCGGCCATAGATCTTAGCCCTATTTTCTCAGCCATTGATCTTGGTGCACCCTTTAATCACAAAGTGTGCAACACATTTTAATGATGAAACTTAGGATAGTGGCATTTTTTGGGTTTTTTGCGCTACTTTTCATTTTTTCCACCCAGCGGTTAGAACACAATCTTCTAACATCAAACAAAGAATTTCATCCAACTTTATGCATGTTTTATTGAAAGGGAAACTATCTAGCCTATGTCCTATCCTATCTACCTAACACATTTATCCCATATTAGACAGTTGGGCTAAGAAATTACTCTACCCTAGGTCTATTTGATCAATTTTAAACAGTTTGATCAAATTTATTCACTAACTAACCTATCTACTTGGCTAAGATTAAATAGTTTAGCCAAACTTTATTCACTAATCCTATCAACATAAATTCAAAAAGACTTGACCATGGTTTAAATTGTATGGATCAAGTCATTATTATTGCATCGGGCCTTATCCATTTTTCTTTTATGCCCTCTTTTATTCTTTTTCTTTTGTTTCTTTTTTATTTTCTTTAGTTTTTCTTTCTTTCTTTCTTTTCTTTCTTTCTTTTGAAAATAATTTGCAAAATGAAATATTATTTACAACGAAATTACATCAAGAGTAAAAAAATTGAAGTCACCAGTTGATCCTATGAAACATAGGGTTATAACAGATGGAATGTAGAGACCCAATCCGCCGAGGAGGAAGGAATGGAACCATGATCTAGGTTTAAAATGATGCTCAAAGATTAACGTAGAGAGTACTTTCCTTGAGAAAAACATAGAGAATTAATATTGAACCATCGGGGTCCCTTCCCAACGTGCAAGGCGTCCCCTCCAACGTGCAAGGCGTCCCCTCATTCCATAACACATAGGAATAAGGTAAAATGTAGAGCGAGCATTGAAAAATGCAGGGATACACCAGATAAACTTGTGGGGTAACAAGAATGATATGTAGAGGTAAAGGAAATCCGTCTGGATCTTCCTAAGCTGGGGAAAATGTGCTTTCAACAAATTAAAATACAGGGGTAACTATTACAGTGTGCAGGTGCCAAAAATGAAAATATGACTATTTAATGTTTGAAGGTACCATACAAACATATAGATAACTATTTACTTTGTGAAGGTTCCATAAAAACACAGAGATAACTATTTACTGTTTGAAGGTGCCAAAAACACAAAGATGGACAAGCAATCGCCGAGATCAATGTCTTAACTTGTTGAGGGAAAATATGATTTGTTGGGTTAATTTAAAAGAAAAGGAGAGCATATAAAATGCAAAGGGAAATGCATAAAAACAATCATTGAGCATAGTATGATTGGGTGGAGCCATACCCCTCCAGAAACATAGAAAAAAAGAAAAGAAGTAAAAATGTTGAGCAAAGTGTGACTGAATCATTGTGCATTAAGGGTAAAACTCACTTAGTGTAAGTGGTAAAATGTCGGGCAGATTCAAAATTAATTTGCAGCAATAATCAGAGGTAATTATTGAATAAATAACCAAGAAATACTCAAGAATCATAGGAATAAATTGGTAAGTCTAGATGTGAAATCATTGGGCGAAATTGCAAGTAAGTTACAGATGTGATAAGTGAATAAATAACCAAGAAAGGAAACATATCAATCCATTTAAATTCGTAGTTGGGGTTAGTGACTTTGCTAGAGAGTAAGATTTAGATAGAGATAGGTGCGCATAAAGGGAAAACTTCATGGCCAGATCTCAACTAGAATAGAAGGGATCGACATTATGTATACAAGTTCTCAAGTTCAGTAATAGTTAAAGAAAACAAATAATTCATTCATAATCACTCCTAGAATTTATAAACAACAAGGGCTTGTCTAATCCCTTTGAATATTTTCAACACAATAAGAAATAAAAGAAAACAAGATTGAACAAATTAAATCCTAAGTCAAATTTCAAATTTTGATAAATATCGTAACTGTCGTCTCAGATGTACTTGATGATGTTCATCGGCAGCTGGTGTTTCCTCCTTGCTATCGGTTTCTAATCATTGAGACCTCACCAGTACCTCCCAACCAATGCTAGGGGTACTCTTATTCCCCCTTATCCCCCAAATCTACAAAGGGGCCATGCACAAACACAACCAGAAAACTCTAGCTCCCAACTCACCTCGCAAGGTCGAGCTACCACTCTCTTTCTTGAGTTGGGTATCCGAACTCTCACAAGTAAAATGATTCAAAGAAATTTCAGTAGCATAACTTTACTCATACCAGTCATGATCCATTCCTTTTCTCAACCATTTATTTTATATATTTTTTCTTAGTGACCACTTTCCATTTGCATGCTTAATTCATTTTATTAAAATTTCATTAGGAATTACTCCCCCCATACACTTGTCACACGTTCCCTTAGTTGCACCAATAAATTCACCATTTAATTTAATTAAATTTCAATTTCCCTCACCCATCCAAAAAACGCTCCTAAAATCACTCCTATATATCCCTTTATTCCCTCTATTTCCTTTTTAATGGTTGACGCCTTTTAAAAACTTAGTTGTGTTTAATTTAGGAAATTATTTAGTTAGACTAGACTACATCCCTTTCTATGCTTCCACATTCCTTTTTATATTTATTTTCTTTCTTATCTTAGCTCCAATTTGGTATTCTTTTGCACACATTTATATAATTAAATCTTTAGATATAATTTTTTACTCTTTAAATTCCTAACTTGATTTTTCTTCACCCTACACCATTTATTAAATTTATAATTTAATTTTTAAACTAGGCTTAGAATTTTACGGAGATTTTATAATTAATAAAAATTGTTCATTTAACAATTATTGAATGTCTGACAATGTCAAAACAAAAATTGTTTTCTAGGAGCCTAGGTTTATTGACTCACCTTTATTAAAATCATGACGTTCCTTTTAAGACGCACTCCTTGCTCTAAGGGTGTCACTCACCTTTGACTAGTTTTGGTAGTTTTCCAACCCTTGGATTCAATACTCCATCAGGCGAACTTCTGAGAAACTAAGGGCCTCTAAGGAATAAGAACCATGCCTTATTGTGTGCCCCTTAGAATCTTCATGAGTGTCTGTCTCAGTTTTCCCTCACCACATCGTGGACCTCTCGAACTAGGTAATCGTTAACCTACAATTCGAGCCATGACGAGAGTGCTAGTAGGTTGTGGTAGGGCTACTGCCATGTAATTTCCTCACTGGCCTAGGAAGCATAAGGAATGGTTCCTCTAGCCTAAATTGGTTCCCGTAGGCTAAGTCAGAAAAGTTACCTAGGGAACTCAACTTTTTCCTAGGAAATGACTTTGTAAAGTGAAAAAGGGAAAAAGGGAGACAAGGGTCTTAGGCAAGAGAAAGTCACTTAAAAATTATAAAGTGTGAAAGAATAAAGTGACGTTAAAATAATATTAAAAAATAAAGTGAGCGGGAGTTAATTCAATGAAGGAATAAAAGAGGGGAAAAGAGGAGCTACCCCTCATTCTTGCATTCACTCAATTGGAAAAATAGATCTATGAGAGCTCTTGGAGAAAGAGTCTAGAGTTCTTGGAAACCCTTGTTCATTTATTGGTTTCCGTGTTGCAATGATACACCATAGCTATTATTGGGAGAAAATCACTCAGGTTTCTTTAGCGGACTTCATTGCTACCGATTTTATCTTCTTGCAATTGAGTTTCTTTAATAGGTGGTCGATTTTCTTTGTGTGAAGGCCGGGATTTTCATTGTGGGATGAGTTTATCTTTGGAGGGAAATTTCCTTATCATTGTTGGATGCCATTCATACCAAGGGGTGTATTATTTTACTACTGGGAATTTTTATACCTGCTGGGTGCTAGCTTTGAGGCAAGATCCGAGTTTGGGTAGTTTTCCTTGAGCGGGGCCTCATATCTCGTAGGTTGAGCATGATATATCATCACTGGAGTCGATTTCCCTTGATAAAATTGTGCCATTATTGTAAGCGGAGAAGCGATATCTGCTACGAGTTGTTGGGGAGAATTTATGGACATATTATGAAGTGAAACCGAGTTAAGGAATTGATGAACAATTCACATATTTGTTGGGTGAGAATATATTACTAAGGAATTCATGGGGGTTCATCTTCGGACCAGATTTACTCTGTATATCACTATTGTGCATAACTTTACTCTATAGGACTGCCAAATCTTGGAATGTTTCTATTGATATAATTCTGTCCCACCACTTGATCATTGACAGTTCAAAGGTCACCTACAAAGATTATATCCCAGGTTCTTCTATTCAATATTGGATGTGTATTGTTGCTATTATTACAAGTGTATTCTCAACCATTGAATTAATAAAATGAAGCAATAATTTGGACTCAGTTAACATTTATTTCTTGGATATATAGAAAATCTAAATCAATATATATTCTCTGGTAATATAAACACATCCAAACTTCTTTCTACATCACCCAAACTACCATATTGATGGCTGTCACAAATTGTGACTGAACTTCTTGATAAAATTTGCCAACCAAACTTTGAGGAAAAATTGTATAACCCAGGCCCAGAATATTGTAGTGGTATCAAAGCATGTTCCTCTGTTGTTTTGGGCTCTAAAGGGAATTTGTAATCATATTTATGAGACCAGAAGATGAGCAAAACATTACCTATCAGAGATGTAGGGGCAGAACCCCAGATCCCCCTGGGTGGGAAGAAGAAGAAGAGGTTAGAGAAGAAGCGACAAGAGAGGCAGCGCTATCTATCACACCTAAGGGAAAAGGAACTATGGGGGAAGAATATGACACCAGAATAATCAGTTTTTTCAATATCTTGAATGACTTGGCCAAGGGTCAAAAGGCCATGATGGATCTCATGGGGTAGTTTGCGAAGACTTCATTGGAGGGCACAACGAAGTAGAACTAGAATGTTGATGGGGTTTTAAACAATGGAGAAGGAAGACACTCACGCACTACAATGAATATCCATCCCCACATTTACACCAAATCCCCTAGACCAACTATGCCTCAATTTTTGGTGAATGAGGTCGCAGTTCCATTGATGCAGGTTGAGCAAGATGAGCCCTATAGGGAATATTTATAGGAGTATAGGATACTAGGAGATGATTTCCACTCAGCCATGTCCTTTGTAGAGTTCTGCAATATGAAGATAAAAAACTAACCAAGACGGCCCATGAGGGCCATGTCACACAATTTTGAGTTGCAACATACCATTAGGAAAGTTACAATTCCCAACTTTGAAGGGGGATCTAAATTCTCCGCTAGATCATGGGTGCATAATCTCGACACCTACCTCCAACTGCACTAGATGACAAAGACAGATGCCATTAAATTGGCCACCTTGCACCTGGATGGTGAGGCCCATGAGTAGTGGTACCATGGGTTAGTTACTTTGGGAAATGTTGGGGATACCTCCTAGCTGGACTTCACACAGAGACGAATCGACATATTTGACAGGAAGGACCCTGACCTTCACTTCAAAGAGTTGGCTTAACTCAAATAGACAGGTAGTCCATAGGCCTATATATCTGAGTTTCATAGGGTCGCGGTGATGGTTTCAGACATTTCATAGGGTCGTCTGGTGATTTTATTTCTTGAGGGGGTAATAGAGCCTCTACGAGGATGGGTCAATGCCTACCATCCTACCTCTTTACAAGATGTAGTCAACAGATCTCGGGATATGCAGGATGCAATACCTAATAGTCAATTTTCACCAAAACCCACTTTTACCCCCAGGACTAAGGAAATCAGACCACCTCAGAGAGATTGGGTCGGAAAGCCCAAATTGGATGAAGAGACCAGGAGATAATAGAGGAAAAAGAAGTTGTGTTTCAGCTGTCAGGAGACATGGGCACCAGGGCACAGATGCGTCAGGAAGGATAGAATGGGCAAGGCCTATTACATTTAGGTACACTTTGATAGTGACAGTGATGAGGATGAGTAAGTGTAGCAGACACAGGACCAGGGACATCCAACATCAAGAGAGGAGTCTTCGCAGGCTGGGGCTAAGGGCCTAGTCATGGCATCAATGTCAAGATTTCTTAGGTATCACAACTTCAGGGTCAGAGGTGTCCTACAAGGGCACAAGGTGACCATATTGATCAATGGGGGAGCATCCCACAACTTCATTGGCAATAACATGGTCAAGAGGAGAGGAATTACGACAAAGAAATTCAATGGGTTCACAGTAGTCATACCTAGAGGCCACCAGATGAGTTGCACCAAGTGGATTCCCAAGCTCACAATAACCATGGGAAACTACTCAATGAAAGATGATTTCTTTGTGGTGGACATACGAGACAAAAATGTTGTGTTGGGCATTCAATGGATTTACTCTATTGGGAGATACACTATTGATCATAAGACCATGAAGATGGAGTTCACATGACCAGATGGAAAGAAAGTGGTCCTATGGGCCATGCACCAGTAGCCACCGAATATTGTGTTATCACATAACATGGAGGAAGTTATGAGGCATGGTGATATAGAGTAGGTTGTAGAGTGTTTTATTTCTGACCGAGAGCCACCTGACCATCTGCAACAACTTCTAGAGGACTTACATGTATTACTCCATAAACATCATAAAGTATTTAGTGAAATTCTGCTTGATAGAGGTTTTGAGCATATCATAGAGCTAGAGGACGGGGTCCAAGTAGTTATCACAAACCCCTATCGACATCCTAATGTTTACAAGGATGAGATTGAAAAAACCATTAAATAATTGTTGAAATTGGGCCACATCCACCCTAGTTATAGCCCATTTGCCTCTTTCATTTTCTTAGTCAATAAGAAGGATGGTACTCTATGGATGTGTACCGACTATAGGGCCCTAAAAAATAATACAATCAAGAGTCACTACACCATACCCTGGATCGATTAATTAATGGATGAGCTCAGGGGAGCCAACTTCTTCTAGAATATTGATATTCGATCAGGGTATCACCAGATCAAGGTACGAGAGTAGGGTGTACCTGAGATAAACTTTAGATTCCACTATGGGAATTATGAGTTTCTGGTCATGCCATTTAGGCTAACTAATGCCCCTTCTACTTTTTAGTTATGCATGAATCATGTGTTCAATAAGTAGCTAAGAAAGTTCTTATTGGTCTTCTTTGATGACATCCTCATATATAGAAAAACATGGGAGGACCATCTGCGACATATGGATGAAGTAATTGGTATTATAGATAGTCAACAGTTGTATGCGAAGGAATCCAAGTGTGAATTTGGTATGACAGAGATGCTCTAACTGGGGCATGTGATTGGGATGAACGGGTTACAAGTACACCAAGAAAAGATCAGGGCGATCATTTTTGTGTCCAACTCCTAGGAATGTGACATAAATGAAGAGTTTCCTTGGTCTTTTCACTTACTACAGGAAATTTGCTAAGGGATTCTCACAGTTGACAACACCATTGACCTATCTCACCAAAAGGGGGGATTTCGTTTGTATAGAGAAGGCCCGGGAGACATTTGATAAAATGAAACAGGTGATGAGCTCATGCCCTATTTTAGCACTCCCTGATTTCACTCAGCCCTTTGTCTTGGAGTGTGATGCTTCAGTAATTGGTATAGTATCTGTATTGAAGAAAAACAGTCACCCCATAGCATTTGAGAGACACAAACTCCAAGAGTACGAGTGACATTTCTCCATATATGACAAAGTGATGTTGGCCATAATGCATGCTTTGACCAAATTCTAGCTGTACTTGGTGGGGAACAGGTTCAAGGTAAAGACCGATCAAAATAGCTTGAGGTTCCTCATGGAGAAAAAGGAGCTGAGCGAGCGGAAACAAAAATGGATCAGTAAAATCCAAGACTACGATTTTGAAATTGAGTATGTGAAAGTAAAAAATAATGTGGTTGTTGATACCCTATCGAGGATACCTACTCTCTCTCTCATAGAGATTTCAGTGGAATGGAAGGCACTCCTATTGGTAGAATACTCCAAATTCTTTTTTGCTTGTGAGATACTTGATGGTCAGGTCTTTGGTGAAAGGTACAGGGTTATTGAAAACATGATATATTATAAGGACTAGATCTATTTAATACCAGAATCCCAGTTGAAAGAGAAAATTTTGCATGCAATACATACTTCTCCTTTGGTAGGTCATCCAGGATACCTGAAGACTTATAAAAAAATTTGATAGAGGTTTGCTTGGAAGGGTTTCAAGAAAGATGTATTGAAGTTTGTACAGGAGTGGCACATCTGTTAGCAAAACAAGGTGGAACATACCCACCCAACAGGATTTCTCCAACCGCTTCCCATTCAAACAAAATGGGAAAGAATTTCGATGGATTTTATCACAGGGTTGCCTTTGGTTCAGGGGAAAGATTGTATCTACGTGGTGGTTGAAAGTCTTACTAAATTCACCCATTTCTTCTCGATATCCTGCAAATACTCTGCAGCGCAAGTAGCAGAGTTGTTCTTTAGAGAGGTATTTTTCCTACATGGACTGCCCAAGATAATCGTCAGTGATCGAGACAACAGATTCATGGGGGGCTTCTGGCAGGAGTTTTTCAAACTCATAGAGACAAAATTAACAACTAGTACCAGTTAGCACCCTCATACTGATGGGTAATCAAAAATTGTGAACAAATGGCTCGAGGGGAATTTGAGAAATTATGTGTTGGGGCAATAGAAGGCATGGATCAAATAGCTGCACTTGGGTGAACATTTCTATAGAAACACTTATCACATGTATATCAGGATGACACCTTTCAAAGATTTATATGGTTATGATGAAACCACCTTTGTGGATCGAGCATTTGGGGACAACCAGACACCCAAAGCCAAAGATTGGATTCAGGAGAGTCTAGACATCTTGTGAACTCTCAAAGATAACCTACAACTAGAAAAAAATCAGCAGAAGATGTACGCCGATAAGCATAGAGTGGAGCGCAGTTTCAAGCTGGGATACTTGGTATATCTTTGCTTGCAGCCATACATGAAATCATCATTGAAAATTAAAGGGGCAGAGAAATTGAAGCCACAATTCTATGGTCCCTACAGGATTTCGAGGCGAGTCAGGGAAGTAGATTATGAGCTAGAGATTCCAGAGGGGTTTAAGATACACAATGTATTTCATGTTTCATGCTTCAAGAAGGTAGTGGGACAACATGTTTTCATTTCTACAGAGCTCCTACCATTGGACGAGGAGGGGAAGTTGATTTTAATTCCAAAGGAGGTGTTGGAGACCAGAGAGAAAAAATTAAGGAACAAGAGCATCAAAGATTACCTGATCAAATGGAAAAATTTACTAATCGAGGATGTTACTTGGGAAGGAGAGAAGATATTGCAACATCCTAGATTACAGTTGCTTGAGGAAAAGCAATCTTAGGTGGGGAGGACTGTAATGTCCCTGTTGGCCTAGGAAGCACAAGGAATGGTTCCGCTAGCCTAAATTGGTTCCCATAGGATAAGTCGGAAACGTTACCTAGGGAACTCAGCTTTTGCCTCGGAAATGACTTTATAAAGTGAGAAATGGAAAAAGGGAGATAGGGGTATTAGGCAAGAGAATGTCACTTAAAAATTATAAAGTGTGCAAGAATAAAGTGACTTTAAAATAAAATTAAAAAGTAAAGTGAGCGGGATTTAATTCAATGAATGAATAAAAGAGGGGAAAAGAGGAGGCACCCCTCATTCTTGCATTCACTCAATTGGAAAAATAGATTTATGAGAGCTCTTGGAGAAAGAGTCTAGGGTTCTGGGAAACCCTTGTTCATTTACTGGTTTCAATGTTGCAACGATACACCCTAGCTAGTCTTGGGAGGAAATCACTCATATTTCTTCAACGAACTTCATTTCTACCGATTTTATCTTCTTGCAACTGAGTTTATTTAATAGTTGGTGAATTTTCTTTGTGTGACGGCTGGGATTTTCATTGTGGGATGAGTTTACCTTTAGAGGGTGATTTCCTTATCATTGTTGGGCGCCATTCATACCAAGGGGTATATTATTTTACTACTGGACGTTTTTATACCTGTTGGGCACTATCTCTGAGGCAAGATCTGAGTTTGGGTAGTTTTCCTTAAGTCGGGGTGCATATCTCACAGTCTAGACATGATATTTCATGAGTAGGGTCGATTTCCCTTGATAAAATTGTGCCATTGTTGTAAGGGGAGAAGATATATCTGTTGCGACTTATTGGGGTGAATTTATGGACATGTGGTGAAGAAACACTGAATTAAGGAATTGATGAAAAATTCACATATTTGTTGGGCGAGAATCTATTACTAAGGAGTTCGTGGGGGTTCATCTTCAGACTATATTTACTCTGTATATCATTGTTTCTCATCACTTTACTCTACAAGATTGTCAACTCTTGGAATATTGTTGCTGATATAATTATGGCCCACCACCTGATCATTGACAGTTCGAAGGTCACCTACAAAGCTTATATCCCAGTTTCTTCTATTCCATATTTAATGTGTATTGTTGTTATTATTACAAGTGTATTCTCAGCCATTGAATTAATAAAATGAAACAATAATTCAGATTGTGTTAACATCTATTTTTGGGGAACATATAAAATCTAAATCAATGTATATTCTCTGGTAATATAAATGCATCCAAACTTCTTGCTACATCACGCAAACTACCAAATTGATGGCTGTCACAAATTGTTATTGAACTGCTTGACAAAATCTTCCAACCAAACTTTGACGAAAATTTGTATAACACAGGCCCAAAATATTACATGCCACACCTCTCCATCAATATATGGTTGTTATGCATGGCCCCTTTACTCCTTATGTGATTCTTATTAGCAAGCAATCATCAGACTGCATCCATTAACGAAACACTATCAACGATCCATAAACAACAACATAATATACTCGATCATATGTCACATATGCATAAACAGAAATACCCAAACCATATACAGTCCACTTCCTGACGCGATCCAGAGTCCAATGAGGTCCATTGATGCCATCGACATCCTCAATATGTCAAGTGTCCTCCACAGTCAAGAGAATCCCATCAATAACACTTGTCTATACATAGATATCAAATAACATAACATCATAATCCAACAACATCATCATCAGAATCCACAAGTGATCACTTGGACACAAGTGTCCTCAAAGAATTCCGAAAGTGAGAATTTTGATTTCCAAAATGTGAACCTTGAAATCTAAAAGTTCCTATTATTGAGATTCTAGAAGTATGATTTTTAAATCAAAAGTCTGAATATTTGATTTCACATTCTAGAAGTATGATTTTTAAATCAAAAGTCTGAATATTTGATTTCACAATTATGTATTTGAATTCCAATATTTTGGATTTAAATTCATAGTAATGTACTTCAAAGTCCTATATTACTATCATCGTTTCAATTATGTATGTTCAAATTCTTATATTACTATCAACATTTCAATTATGTGTTTGCATAAATATACTATATCATATATTGCTTAATATATCAAAATAAAGTGAAAAAAATATGAAAATAACTAGTGTCATTGCATTAAAAACTTATATATTTTGATTAATAATTAAACTAGAGTACAATAAGAATTACTACAAACTCCACTAATTAAAACAAATAAGATTTATACATAAAAATAATTGAAAATTATGTATTTTTCATTTCTATTAACTCTCACACTTTAGTTATAAATAATTATGAATTTGTCATTTTTATTGACTATGTCACTTTAATTATAAATATTATAACTAGATTACTACACCTCAATACATTATAACTTGGATAATATTGTAATATATATATAACTCAAGTCTTTATTATAAAAATAGTTTTAACATAAGTAATAAATAAATTTTATCAACATCTGATTTCTTACAAGATACAAGTGAATGATTATAACTCACAAGTATGGACTTTTTAAAAATAAAATCTTATTCATCTCCCCCACTCTATCTTCCATCATTCAATTTTATATCCCGAAGAATACCTACCTTTCTTCTTAAAATGGGTCTTCCTAGAAGGAAGTATTTACCCCTACTTACCTGATAGGGCCTTTCTTCTTAAAATAGGACCAGAAGGTAATACATGACCCCTACCTACCTGATAGGGCCTTTCTTCTTAAAACAAGACCAGAAGGTAATACATGGTACCCGGAAGATCCTATACCAAGTTCATAAGGTAAAGGGAGGGTTTTTTTTTAATGGTTAGTCTGGTCTATGCTCCCCCCTTCCAACTAATAAGGGGAAGTGCTTCTTGAAGGATTGGTAGTCAGTAAGGCTTCAGTCCATCTCTCTCTTTTTCAATACATTATAACTTGGATAATATTGTAATATATATATATATAACTCAAGTCTTTATTATAAAAATAGTTTTAACATAAGTAATAAATAAATATTATCAACATCTGATTTCTTACAAGATACAAGTGAATGATTATAACTCACAAGTATGGACTTTTTAAAAATAAAATCTTATTCATCTCCCCCACTCTATCTTCCATCATTCAATTTTGTATCCCGAAGAATACCTACCTTTCTTCTTAAAATGGGTCCGCCTAGAAGGAAGTATTTACCCCTACCTACCTGATAGGGCCTTTCTTCTTAAAACAGGACCAGAAGGTAATACATGACCCCTACCTACCTGATAGGCCCTTTCTTCTTAAAACAAGACCAGAAGGTAATACATGGTACCCAGAAGATCCTATACCAAGTTCATAAGGTAAAGGGAGGGTTTTTTTTAATGGTTAGTCTAGTCTATGCTCCTCCCTTCCAACTAATAAGGGGAAGTGCTTCTTGAAGGATTGGTAGTCAGTAAGGCTTCAGTCCATCTCTCTCTTTTTCAATACATTATAACTTGGATAATATTGTAATATATATATATATAACTCAAGTCTTTATTATAAAAATAGTTTTAACATAAGTAATAAATAAATATTATCAACATCTGATTTCTTACAAGATACAAGTGAATGATTATAACTCACAAGTATGGACTTTTTTTAAATAAAATCTTATTCATCTCCCCCACTCTATCTTCCATCATTCAATTTTATAATTTTATATGTTTTTCTTGTGACTTTGTTACTTTATCTTTCATCATTCAATTTTATAATTTTATTTACTTTATCTTCCATAATTTTTTTCAATTTTATAATTTTATATGTTTTTCTTGTGACTTAGTTACTTTATCTTTTATCATTCAATTTTATAATTTTATTTACTTTATCTTCCAGAATTTTTTTTATGACTTAGTTATTGTGAATTTATTTTTCAAAATATTTTTACTTTATATCCATTTTAAATTTAATTTTTACATTAAATAAATAAAATTACCTTATTTTCAATAAATTTGACTCTACAAATTTCTTAAAATAAAAAACATTAAAACATTCTCAACCATTATGTTTAAAATAAATAAATATATATATAATATTTTCTATACATAGATTTTCCATGATGAATTGATATCTGTTTCTTCATATGTTTCAAAGCCATCTTCATCATATGCTCAGCTCCATATATTGCCATTTATATTGTTTTTTATATCGATCGTTTCTAAGCAAAACCTCGCCATTGTAAAACTCATGAAATGTTAATGTTGAGATTTTAGTTGTAAAAATTAATTATTCAGTTAAATATTTGTTTATGATTTATTGTTTCAACATAAAATCAAGCAGTGTTAAAAAACTTAATCCAAAAATTATACAACAAAACCGTAATGACAAGGTTGGAGTAAGGAGAGGCTCCCATGACATTTAATTGTTGCAACATAGCAGTGTTAAAAAACTTAATCCAAAAATTATACAACAAAACCGTAATGACAAGGTTGGAGTAAGGAGAGGCTCCCATGACATTTAATTGTTGCAACATAGCAGTGTTAAAAAACTTAATCCAAAAATTATACAACAAAACCGTAATGACAAGGTTGGAGTAAGGAGAGGCTCCCATGACATTTAATTGTTGCAACATATCTCATTTACCATCTCATAAAAGGAGTTAATTATTATCATAGTGGAAAAAAAATAATATACAAAATTTGATGGGAGTGTGAGTGTTAAGTAGGTGTAGAGGCAGTTGTGTTTATGATTTGTTGTTTCAACATAAAATCAAGCAGTGTTAAAAATCTTAATCCAAAAATTATACAACAAAACCGTAATGACAAGGTTGGAGAAAGGAGAGGCTCCATGACATTTAATTGTTGCAACATATCTCATTTACCATCTCATAAAAGGAGTTAATTATTATCGTAGTGGAAAAAAAATAATATACAAAATTTGATGGGAGTGTGAGTGTTAAGTAGGTGTAGAGGCAGTTGTGTAGGGGAGATGGGATAATCTATCATTGTAGGGTTGGTTATGTAGAAGAGTTGTGAGTTAGAGAAGTACCTTTTAAGAGGGTTTTGTCGTTTTGAAGGTGAAATCTCTCTTTGAAGGAATATTTTTTAAGATTAGGTGAACAATGTGTTGTGGGGCAGGGAAGAGTTATTATTGAATAAATTTTTTTTTATTAAAAATTTAAAATTTTTTATAAGAAGAAAATTAATTTATCAAGAGAAGAAAACTTTTATGGAAAATAATATGAAAATTAGTGCTTACTACTAAAAGAAAACCTTTGTAGAATAAAACTAGGACAACAACACAAAGAAAATATATATATATATATATATATATATATATATATATATATATTAAAAAACATGATATAAAATTAACTCGCTGAATACAGGAAATCCAGGATGGTCTACTCTCATGTTTGAAATATCATATTGTCACATCCAACATAAATCACCAAACAACATATCAAGATTAATTATGAGCATTCATTGACAGAATGAAGAACTGTATGTGCATATCCACACTCACTATTTGAACATTTATTAAATTACATTATGGAAATGCTCAATTTTAAAATAATTACCATATTTTCATTTAAAGTGAGAGGTCCACATAAAACACTTTTTTTTTTTAAATGAAAAATATCACAAATTTATATATTGTATATATTCTTTTACATTGACAGATTTTTCCTGTTGAATTCTTTAGATCAGCCTAGATAGTGAAAAAAACCAATTCTGAATACAATGACCACTAACTCATCAACAGATCAAGTAATAAAAGGCAGCTATGAAACTGTAAATCGCATAAATTTCAGAGGAAGAGAATTTCCACTTTCTCCACTGACTCTTTCCCTTAGCATACTTAAAAAATATTTAGGGATGATATAGGGCTATCTTCCCGATTTTCGCAATGATACACGGAGAGTTTACCTTCGATTTCTTTAAACGCTCTTTTTGAATCTCGCAAAACTTGTAAATTTTTTATCGCCAAGAGAGAAGCCAAGGCTAGAGTCACCCATAATCTCATGAGCTCTATCTTTGTATTTGTTCCATCTCCACAATTAATGAACCACTTAGTAATCCTCGATACATGTGTCTTGAAAAATCTTCCCGCTCCTCACCATTTACCATTGGACAAAGCTGCACCATTAAAACAAGTCACGATGGACCCCTCAGCTTCTGTTATCTCACAAACTCTGTTTGGGGTGAAAATTTGAATAACAAGCTTCCAGGAGAAAGAGTTCACAATCCTATGAACCACAAAAGAAAGGGAGGGGGAGTGATCTTCGAAAATCACCTTATTTCTCTCAATTCATAATTGACAGCAAGCAAGGGCTGCTAGGCTAACAGGGGCAGTTTTTTCATTAGACCAAACAATCGGAGACTGAGGATCCGTTCCACTGAATAGTCCACATAAAACACTTGTACATTGCTTAATAGTGCGCTTTTAACCAAAATTATTTGGTTGCCATTATGTAAAGAAGCCTACAACGATTCTGGAGATGATATGATTCCTCATTGAATTTGTGAGAACATGTTCTGTATTGGAAAAATAGCATCTGCCCTAAATCCTCTTTCCCATTCAGGTGTAATAATGGATATTATTATCATATTTGGTAATGATGAATTCATGTTTTTTATTCGTTTGTTTACTCATTTGTTGGAGTAAATCTATGAATCCCATTTTTTCTGGAGTAAACTATTAGATTTATTTCACCTATTTTATTAGCTCATTACCTTGATAGTTAATAATTCTATAATGTTGCTATTTCGTAAAGAGAACAATGGTATGGACGCTAGAAAGCAAATATAAGAGGGAAAGTAAGGAATCTTTCGGGAAGAGTTCGTAGGAGATGTTGACAATACAACAAAGTTTTACTTTTAAATGCTTTCTCCATTTAAGAATTTTTCAGATTAAGTTGGACGTTGTGCCTCAAATTATGAATTTTCCTTTTAATAATATAACATTCAATGATATGAAGAATCCATACACATTGGATTATGTAAAATTGAGAGTTATCTACTTATTAAGTGAACACCTTTATATGCTAAGTTAACAATCCAAAGCAAAGATGCTTTATTATAAATATTAATATATTGTTGCAACTGCATAAACAACGCATTGGTTTTCGTCTGAGTAACATAAACGGAAGTAAACAAAACAGTGAATAACAAGTGTTTTAATGGAAAATGGAACTTGTTCTATATGGATTTAAATTGTTTTTCCAAGAAAAGGGTCTTAAAATATAATTTGAATTAAAGTGATATGCATTTCTCAACAAAATGACCCACTCTATTATATACTTAGTAATATTTTTTTTACCTTAAAAAAATGGATAGAACCCTTGTAATATTGCTTTTTGAGTTAACTTCTCAGAATAGAAGATTGCGCCAAATGTACAATGAAGCTTAATTATATTTGACATGATATTATTTAACATTCACAATAATGTATGATATACGTTTTTAATTTAAATTTTCTTCCAATTAGATAGTGCTTTCAGATTTTCAATGTTTGTGTTATTGATGTAAACTCAAAATCATGCATTGCCCAATTTACCTTACCGGGTAGAAGTTTCCTTGAAGCTTATTTCTTCCATTAATGTATCTGTGAATTCTATAAATTCTTGATTCATATCATCTACCTTAAAAATAGGAGTCTTTGTTAATAATTTGTTTAATTTTTAAAATGTTTCTTTATATTTTTTTCTCTATATGAATTTATTATTTTTCTTCTAACTAATTTTAATAGGATTTGTAATCTATCAAGTTTTCTAATGTTTTTTAAAGTTTGAGAATAGCATATTAATTATGTTATTAATTTTAAAAAATAATAATAAATTTATTTTTAATAAAACATTATTAAAAAAATTAATTTTAATTTAATTTAAATAAAATAAAATTTTTAAATAAATCATAAAAATCATAAATATTATTTTATAAATGTAAATCATGAATAACAACTTTTGGTTTATTAAATCATATAAAACAAAAGTTAATTAATATATTTTATTATGTTTTTACAACTAAATAACTAATTAAGAAACAAAATTACCTAACTTACTTTGATTTTATAAATTTTGGTTTTATGTTTTGTCCATTTTCTCTTCTAAAGAGTTTTACTTATTTTCAATCATATAAAACAAAAGTTAATTAATGTATTTTATTGTGTTTTTAAGGACACATATTACTTAAGGTATTACTTATTTTCAATCATATAAAACAAAAGTTAATTAATGTATTTTATTGTGTTTTTAAGGACACACATTACTTAAGGTAGGACGGATGGCTTCTGCGGTTTTTCTCCGGCACTATGAATGGGACTGCGGCATATTTTTCCGGCTTTTACAGAGATCAACGACTCTCCCTTAATTTCCTAGGTCTCCCCGAAACCCTCGCCTCCCCTGTCCGCTCCTGCTAACCGCCACGGCCTCGAACCTGGCCCCGTCCCCAAGGACACTAGGCCAGCCATGGACACCCGTTGCGGTTCTGACTCCCCTCCAGGGCTTACGCTAGCTGGCCTCACACCACTTGACCAGCTCCTAACCCCCGAACCTTCGTCTCCACTGTCAGGAACCCTCCCGACCCCACCCTCTACACCTCCAGGAGCGAACGTTTACAACGGTGTTTTTGGCTCTTTCCCTGAGTACCTGGCCATGCACCCCCTCTATCCTGATAGATTCATCACCATCCCCGACTCGCCTGTTGACGTAACCCTTGACTGGCTTTCACAGGAAGAAGAAGCCCTTAGCACAGAAACTCTTGGAAGCGGATCGGTGGTGAAGGAAGCACAGCCTATACAAAACCCTATTCTGGGAACAAGTTTGTGTCCGTCCCCTCCACAGGGTTTCATCTGTACACTCTTAGATGTGGAAGAGCAGTGAGGTTTCTCACTAAATAGGAGGACTCCTTCCTCGGAGGACAGACCAGAGGTTCCGTGGGATGACAGGGGTTTCTACAGAGGTCGACTTAAAATAAAAAGAAAAAGACCCTCCACCAAAGGAAAAGTGGGCAACCTGCTACTAGGGAGAGAAGTTGGCATGAACAATGTGGTGGAAATGGTGAACCAGACAGTGGTTGGGAGAGCCAGTGGCAGATTCTTTGCCCATAAAACCATAGTCTCCTGGGCAGAGTCGGCTTGGAAAGAAGAGTTGGATTATACCCGTGAAGTCATAGAATTAAGACGGAATTGGTTTGCTTTCAAATTCGCTCAGTCGGAGGACACAAACTGGGTGTTGAGGAAAAATTGGAGTATAAATTCATCCCCTCTGTTGCTGAAGCTGTGGAGTCCTCTTTTTGACGCCACGAGGGAAAAAATGGACAAGATTCCCGTTTGGGTCCGTTTGCTAGTCCTTCCATACAGTTCTGGGTACTGGATTATTTCAAAGCCATTGGGAACTTTCTGGGGGAATTCCTGGAAGCAGACCTTTCCTTTGAAAAAATAAAAGAAAGGAAAATTGTGAGAATACTGGTTAATCTCAATATCAGGGAGGGGTTAGGCGAAGAGATTGACCTCACTTGGGAGGGTTATACACATTCACAATTATTAGATTATGAGAATGTACCTTTCAAATGTCGATGTTTTCACAAGTATGGGCACCTGGTGGACTCCTGCCATCTACCTTTAAGAACAAAAGGGACTTTCTACTACAGAGCCAAGTCAAGTCCACTTCCTTCAGAACGTTGCAAAAGATAAAAAGACCTCCCAGAACTCCTTACTACTACCTTGGCGAATCCGACGACAAAGGATACAATCGAATTGAACCAGTCATACCACGTGAAAATCCTTGAAAAGGCAACTGAAGGACATTTGGAGATTACAATCTCTACTACAACAAATCTAACTCTATCTCCTAGATCTTCGGGTATTTATCCTTGTCCCCTCCCGCTAATTATTGTTTTAATTAATAATATGTCTTTAGAGGGTAAGGACTGGAGGGATGCACTGAAAAACTTATCACTCAATATTGTTTCCTTAAATGCTCCCATGGCCAGTCAGGACTTATCCCTGGACCCTCCCCTTATAGATTCCCCACCGCCTCCTAAGAGACTTTGCACCCTCGAAGAAAACTCCACCTCCTCCTCACAATCAGTGGACTCCTCTACCCGATATTTCTTAAGATCCCAAACCAAAGCCATAGGTGGAATTGGAAAAGAGAATATTACGTCCTTTGATAGGGGAGGACAGGGGAGAAAATATTTCCTTTCTAAAGTTCAATGAAAGGCCAAATTGGGAATTTTGGCCGGAACTCAATAATCTATTGAACGGACACTTAGAGTAGTGAAGCCCCGAGACAAGACATCTTCCTAAAGATCATGTCTTTTAATTGCACGGGTTTGGTAGGAGCCCATAAAAAAACTGCATTAAAAAGGGTGGTCTTCACTAAACACCCAGACATACTACTTCTACAAGAGACTATGGGAATTAGGGAGGAGGTAAAAAAAATCTTGGAGCGCTTACTCCCTGGGTGGAGCTTCACGATAGTGGATGCCTTGGGAAGATATGGAGGTTTGGCTACTGGTTGGAACTCTCTTAAAATACAAGTTCTTAATACTTGGGGACTTGACTCGGGCATCATGATCTCTCTTCTACTCCCAACCTTAAAAGAGACAATCCATATACTAAACATTTATTGACCTTATATGGATAGGAAAATCTACTGGGACACCCTCCTGAGTAAATCCTTCTTCAATGAACTCATTATCCTAGGAGGGGACCTAAACATCTTCTTAGGCCCCTCATAAGTGTGGGGGGATAGTGCAAGATCTAACCCATTGGCGGACTACTTCAATAAAAAAATTTCAAAAGCAACATGACCGGAACAACTGGAGTGGCAAAAGGACTTGACCATTTCCTACTAACTGACTCTCTTCTGAACAAATATTTGAATTTAAAGTAGTGGATTGGCTTTGGAGGATTGTCAGATCATCATCCTATATTTCTAGAGCTAAGATAGGATTCAGAAAAACCAACTAGCCCTTTTAAATTCAACAAGACATGGCTAGAAGATGATTCAGATAGCCCCTAGCTAGCCCCTTCAGTCAATATTTAACACAGTCAAGAACTTTTCAGTTTACTGAAAATTTAAGAAGAATCAAAGAATTTGTAAAACCTTGGGCCATACAGAAATGAAAAAGGGAGGAAAAGGAATTAAAAGAAATTGAAATAGAGCTTAAAAAATTCTTAGATGAAGAAAAAGATCTTTTGAGAACTACAGAAACAAAAATCAGACTACTACTCCTGGAAAAAAAGAGGATAAAGTTGCTCAAAGAAATCGAAGAAACTTGGAGGTTAAAAAGAAGATCTATTTGGTTGGAAAGCAGAGACAAAAATACAAAATTATCTCAAACATATGACAAACGATGGAAAAATGTCAATACCATTTGGCACTTAAAAGATCAAGAAGGAAACTCAGAAACCTCCTTTGAAGGGATGTCACTCTTAGGGAAAAACTACTTCAAAAATATTTTTAAATCAGATAGTCAAGCTACTATGGAGGAAGTAGTGAAAGTGGCACAATACTTCCCAAGATTTGTAGAAGAGGAAGATAATCATCCTCTAATGAGTGAAATTACAAAAAAAAGAACTCCTAGAAGTTTTGCACAGCTTCCAAAAGGATAAAAGTCCTAGCCCAGATGGATGGACCATAGAATTCTTCCTGGGATTCTATGAAATATTAGGAACAGATCTATTGTAAATGGTGCAGGATACAAGGATTTCAGGCCACATCCCTCCAAACCTAAATGCCACCTTCATTGTTCTCATCCCAAAAACAGATACACCAGAGACTCTGGATGAATTCAAACCCATCTCACTCTGTAATTGTGCCTATAAAATCATCTCCAAAATAATAGCTCTAAGGTTCAAAAAAATCATTTCCAAGAATATCTCAGAACAACAATTTGGGTTTTCGGAAGGGAGACAGATACATGAACCTATAGGCATAATAGAAGAATGATTACATAGTATGAAGACCAGGAAACTAAAAGGGATAGTACTAAAAATAGATCTCTCAAAATCCTATGACAGAGTAAGATGGTTGTATATTTGATTACTCTTGACCCACTTAGGCTTTGAAGTTCCTTTTATTATTGGATTATGAGTTTTCTTACCACAACATCCTTTGTAGTTCTAATAAATGGCTCAACCTCCCCCTTTTTCACTCTTTAACGAGGGCTTAGACAAGGTTTTCCCTTGTCACCACTCCTCTTTCTTTTGGTTGCAGAAGGGCTCAACAGAGTGCTCACACAAAGTTCGATTGCAGGTGAACTTATGGGGATCAAAATATCTCATAATATATCTCTTACTCATGTCCTCTTTGTGGATGATGTTTTACTCTTTAGTGGTGGGACAAGAAGGGAAGCCGAGACATTAAAAGACATACTCTTACTCTTCTCCAAAGCTACAAGGATGCAAATAAATGAACAAAAATCATCAATCACCACTTCTTTTCTTTAAGAAGAAGGATTTTTAACCCACCAAAACTACTTCCCCTACAAAATAAGGACTTTAAAGGAAGGACTAAAGTATTTGGGTTTTAATCTAAAACCCAACGAATATAGGAAATAAGACTGGAAGTGGCTCTTGCAAAAGCTGGACAAAAGTATAAATTCTTGGAGTCACCAATGGATGTCATGAGAAGGAATATTGGTATTGGTTAAATCGGTTATGGAAGACATCCCTGTATATTGGATGTCTCTCTCTTGGATCCCTAAAGGAATCCTGAATGTTGTAAGAAAACTCACCTCCAAGTTCCTTTGCAGTGGAAAATATGAGTCACATGCAATTCCTTGGGTCCGATGGGATAAAATTGACACACCAAAGGCTTTGGGTGGTTGGGGACTAAAAAATATCTTCTACTTCTCAAAATCACTGGCAACAAAAGGAGGATGGTGCCTTCTTAATACCACAATTCTTTGGACCAAAGCTATCCGACAGAAGTACTTCGCACCTTTCTCCCTTGAAGCCTGGATAAGAATCCATCCAAAATCATTAAAAGGAGCCTCGGTAATTTGGAAAGATATCGCAAAATATTTTCCAATCATAGAAAGAAGCTTAGCCTTAAATATTGGAAATGGAAATAGATGTGGGATAGGTTTGGACCCCTGGTCAGGAAGTGATGGGAGTCATTCACTCACTGAACAATTAGTACAGTCATTACATTCCAAGTATTTTTACTACCTATGTTCTTTAGTGGACCCCAACCACTCCACACTCTGGGCACAGGGATGGAAGGACCCTTTCATTCTGGGACTCAACGAAGAAGAATATTGAGAACTGGAACTCTGTATCCACAGACTTAAACTAGCACTACTCTGTCCTTTGAACTCGGAGGATGTACTCATTTGGGATGCTGAACCCTCTGGATCTTATACACCCAAACTGGGTTACTTAAAGTTCCATTCATACTTGTTATTACAGGAGCATGTTTGGTGGTGGAACAAACTGTGGAAAGTTAGAAGCTCGACAAAAACCAGACTCTTCATGTGGAGTGTCCTTTGTAACAAGGTCACAACTTGGGATAACTTTTAGAAACAAAACTTCATTGGACTTGGATGGTTCTCTCTTTGAAAAACATATGAAGAGTATTCGACTCATCTTTTTCTAAAGTGTAGGTACATGAACAAAGTCTGGTTGGAAATTTCAAAAATTCTAAACTTACAATGCTTATGGGAAGGAACTAACTTGGAACATTCCTCACAGTTGTGGCAGGAAAATAAGTCTTACAAACAACTAAAAGCAGTCCCCCTCCTGGTCATTTGAGGAGTATGGTTGGCTCAAAACTCCTTTATCTTCAAAGGTGTAACTCTTCCACCAGAGATATCAACAACAAACAATGTTTCCCTATTGCCTTCCCCCTTTCCATACCCTACTAGATCACTAACTTGACGAACACAAGATTTAGTTCTAAACATGACCTCTCCTTAGGGATTTTTCGATGGAGCCTCTCAACAGACCCACTATGGAGTGGGAGGACTCCTCTTCCTTTCTTCCTCTCACTTCTTTGTCCTGACTTCAGGCCTAGGAACAAGAACACACAATTTTGCAGAACTAATGAGCTACAAACTACTCAATGTTTTTTCCATCGCAAAAGGATGTCGGAGACTAAAAGTTTATGGTTTTTTTTTTTAAATGTTATAAATTGGATAAAAGGAACACAAAGATGTTTAAACATAAGACTTGCTAGATTGGTGGAATACATAAAACAATTACAGACAAATTTTGACTTCATTGATTGCCAACATGTCTATAGGGAAAAGAATAAAGAAGCGGACCAGAGGTCGAAATAAGGGATCAACTTGGCTATGGGCCAATGGAAAATAATTGAACAACACAATGAACAACCAATTGAATATTTGCATAGTCCTTTTTTGGAACAAATCTTGAAACTTTGAAACAACATTTTTGAAGATCAGGATGTTGCACTTGATCAACAACAAGCTTATATTTCAGGCATACAATATGCAATGAAGAAGACTAAAGAAAACAAAGTCCACAAAAGCAGCGTAGAATTACATAAAGCAATATACAACTATAAGTATATAATGTAACTAAATACACCACTTTTTAGGTGTATATACAAAATGTAATTTTGCTCCTAAAGTAATAAAATTACGCTTTTTTCCAAAAAAAAATAAAATTATATATATATAACTAAGAAACAAAATTATCTAACTTACTTTGATTTTATCAATTCTAGTTTTAAGTTTTGTCCATTTCCTCTTCTAAAGAGTTTTAAATATTTTCATTTTTATTGATTTTGTTTTTTATTTTTTAATATTTTTTTATTAGTAATAGTAAAAATATAGATTTGATTTTCTAATTTAATGTTTGTTATTTTTATTTTTCTATTTTCTATTTTATTGTAACACCATAATTAATATATTATATTTACATTCATTCTATCTTTAAATAAGAATTTTTCCTACTTATTTTGATGATAGACCCAACTTCAGATCCAAAATGTTTACAATGATCATTGTGGATTTTTTCAACAATTTTATTAATCACTCCCACCATAGAAACCTCAATTCAATAACTTTTCTTTAAAACTTGAATTATTGAAGTCATTTTATAATATTGTATTAATTCTGAAAATTAAAATAACAATTAAAAAAATCCAAAACTATTATCTAATCCATAACTTTGAAATTAAATGGAATTCTTCTGCTCACTATTTTGATAGAAGATGAATAAATTTTCATAGAATCTAATGTTAAAATAATTATATACTTAGGACTTAGTATGTTCAACTTCGTTTAATTACCTAAAATTGTGTTTCTTAATGTGTTTTTTAAGTATGCACTAGTATGTATTTGTAGTTATCTAATCCAACAATCATGATATGCTTTAGACACATAGTGATTTGATGGCTAATGATGTCTTCCATATTAACAACTATATTGATATGTGGTTTAACACTCAATTGGTCCATGATCTCTATTTAAAGCAAATGGAGTATCACTTGTTGATGCTCGATTATAAATGTGAGTATTTATTAAAGGTGTTCGTCATGTGTAGGAATAACTTGTTTTGTTGAGTATGGTATGAAATACTATTTTAAGACCCACAATCATTATAGTTTGACATCCCTAACCCATGTTTCAACATTTCCTCGTTATGGTACTTTTGTGAATTTCTAGGCTGTGATGGTTTTCCATAGCATCGAGATAACTTCTTTTAGTTGGGAATGTTTTTCGTTTCACTTAAAAATTATTTCTTTTTTCCCAAGATATGACATTTTTTCTCAGATTCAGTGGTATAAAGTCTCAAAACCCTATTTGAATTTCTTTTTTCAAAGATAATATTTTCATTTTCTACTTTTATTTTTTGTTTGCTACTCTTTCCAGTTTGCATATTCTCTTTTCCATGCACCCTATGTGATCTTAGAAAATAAAAAATATAGTGAATTTTTATTTTATTTTATCTATATAATATTTTCTCTACATTTTATGCAATCTTAGCAAAACAAAAACAAAGAGAAAACTTGCATTTTCCAAGTAATTTAACCGATATCTAACCCCATTTGTTGAGACTTGGATTTTTTTTTTCAATTTTTTTCTTGTTTTTGTATGTCACTATGTTGAAATTATTTTGTAGGAAAAAACAAGGGTTTGGGGGTTAAGAGCGCACTTTGTGACAAAGAATAAAAAAAACCTCCATCAAATTTGATATATATTTTGCATTATCTCATTTGGTTGAAAGTTGTTTTATTTATTAATAGGCCTTGACTTCAACTTTCTATTTTGTTAAGTTACTTTTTGAAATATTTCATGCAACCTTGATTTATCTCATAACTTTATTGTAAAGTGCATTTCACTTAAGTTGTAAAAATGAATCACTATAAGTAACTTTAATATTATTTTTTAAGTTATTGTTTGCATGCAACTTTAATTTATAAAGAAACCTCATTACAAAGTATTTATCTACTTTTTTTTTATAAAAGTGGGACACTTGATAAGTAACTTATTTGTAAAAATGATCTTATAGGAAAAGTTACATAAGGAAGGGAAATGTTTTTACTTGGCCTCCTTATTGTGCATCCATCACCATGTGGGAAAAGTTATACCTGCCACACGATACTTTCATTACCATTTATTCCTTTTTAAAAATGGGAATCACTTTCAGATTCGACATTATTTTTCTATGTCATTTTTTTAAACAAGTTTTTTCAAGAGATTTCCATCCCAAAAATCAACTTAAGCTTTTGATTCCATATTGTCTACATATTTTAATATGGATAACACAAGTTATATTTTTCTTACTAGTGCCAACTACTACTGCCGGAAATCACATATAGACGATGTACTATGAAGTAAATAATTGTATTGGATTACCTTAGGAAAATAAAAATCCCTCTCTGATACTGAAAACAAAGAAAAATCAGATAATAGGAATGAAGAATCACTTGGAATAATCACAATATCCATCTATCATAATTTATGGTTTCAAATTCAAGGACTTGTTTACCCAAATGAAGTTTGGGCTAAGCTAAAAGTTGTATTTGGTAAACACAATGTGATTCAAGCCCACTGTATTGAAACACAATTAATGAATTTATGTTCTTATGATTTCCCTTACATTGAATATTATTTATCTAAGTTAAAAACACTAATACTTTTTCTTAAGGATGTAAAATAGATTTGAAGGATGGTTGATGCATATATGTTATTCCTTCTAATCTTGGTAGTGCATATTATGTCTTTGTATCCACCATTTTGTCTATTAGATAATCTCCAAGAGGTACTTAACAAGCTCCCACTCAAGTGTGTTTTTTTTATTATTCGATTAGAGAGAAACATGATCTCTTGCAACTTGGAGTGATCAACACATCTAACATAGCTTTAGTGGGCTAGAGGAAAGATAAAACCAAGCATCCAAAGAAAAAATATCCTCAAAAAAATAAGAAAAATAAGGATCCAAAACCCTCTTAGTCATCTTCTACTCCCAATGGTGACAAAGGACAACTTCCAATTTGTTAAAACTAACCATTGGAATTATTGACGATATTACTAGTTTGTAAAAAAATGACAAATTTGGGTCATCATTTTTCCATCATATTTTATTCTTCATAGAAATGACTAGAGAAATATCTTGCACTAGTGGTTTGGTCATCTAAATTATTGCGCACAACATGTAATGAAAACATGGTGACTAGTATTCCTCTCATTTCTTGGAGAGATGTTGTTTGTGCATGTTGTGTTCTTAGAAAACATCGTCAGTATAATTTTGACAAATGTGCTCCACTTGGCATTCCTCGACACTTTTCTATCTTGTTCACAATGATTTTTGTGCTCCACTGTCATCTCCTTCTTTATCTGGGTGAAAATGCTTTCTAAATTTCATCGATGACTTCTCTAGATGCATTTGAGTTTACTTCTTAAAACTTAAGAGTGATGTTTTTGACATGTTTTTGTACTAAAATACCCTTTATAAAGAACATCTAGACATCCACTTCAAAGGTTAAGAATAGATAATAACAATGAATATTTGAACAACAAATTCACAACTTGCTACACTGCACACGGAATTCAAATGCAACATACTATTCCATATACACCACAACAAAATAGTGTTTCTGAGAGAAATAATCACACATTAAAAAAAATGTTTGATTGTATGATCCAATCTAAAGGATTAATCCTTCATTATTGTGTGGAAACCATCAATTGTGCTAATTACATAGTAAATCACACTCACACAAATGATTTAAAAAATATAACACTAGAATAAGCATGGACTGAAATTAATCCATATGTAAACCACTTATGTGTATTTGGTAGTGAAGCATGTATCATATTCCTAATGAAAAAAGGAAAGTATTATAGTTTGAAAGTGAGAAGCGAATTTTTGATAGATATTCTAAATATTTCAAAGGTTATCGACTTCTTTAACCTCATTCCAATAGAAACATTATTAGAAGATATGTTAAATTTGATGAAAACATATTAGCCTACGATCCTAATTTAATGTTTGTCCCATATTTTCCTTATGAGACATCTTTGAAATTTTCTCCATCTTTTGTACCTATTGTGGTTTCTTCTTCAAAATATGACAATGAGGATGAAAATCCATCTCCACTTTCTCACATTCCTCTAGATGAGCCCATTGAACATGAACCTACACCAGTACTGTCAATTCCCAGATGGCTCCATTCAACATGAGAAGTAACTCGTGATCTTGTTGATAATCCTTTAGACAAGTGTTAGACACATTTGCAATTCTAGTGAGGATTCTCTCTCTTGTCTTATGTTTCATAGACTCATGATCTATAAACATTTTTGGAAGCTTCTACCCATCTAAATTGGATCAAAATAATGATTGAAGAATATCATTCATTAATGGTGAATGATACTTTGGATATTGTATCTCTTTCAAAAGGAAGAAATTTTTCCAAATACAAGTGGGTGTATAGAGCTAAGTATGCATTAAATGAAAGTGTTGAATTACATAAAGCTCGATTATTTTCCAATGGATTATCTCAATTAGAAGGAATTGGCTACAATGAAAACCTTTTCCTTGCATAAAATATTAATTGCATCCATCATTTTATATCTCTTGTTTCCTCACATAAATGGGAGGTCAATCAGATGGACGTTAAACCTACCTTCTTGCATGGAAATATAAAATCATAAATCTACATGGACCAACCTCTTGGCTATGTTCATAATGAATCCAACCTTCTTTGTTTCCTTAAGAAATCTATCTATGGGACTAAGAAAGCTCCTCAATCTTAGAATTCCAAAATGGATAACTTTCTCCTTCACATCGGTTTTCCTAGATGTCATTCTAACCCTAATGTCTATACCAATAAAGTAGGAATCTATCTCATAATAATTTGTATTTATGTTGATGACCGTATCATCACTAATAGTAACCCTAAACTTTTATCCCATGTGAAATATAGCCTTAAAAGTAAATTTGAAATGATAGAATTAATATATTTGCATTATTTCCTTGGCCTCCAAGTATTGCAAACTAAAGAAGTAATTTACCTTTCACAATATAAGTATGCATGTGACCTTCTTGGTCGCTTTTAGATTGAATATTCTAAACCAACCTCTTCTAGCTTCAATTTTGGAGTTAAACTTTCTACCACCTGTACTACTCCTAAAGTTGATGGCACTTTGTACAATAAATTAGTTTGTAACCTCTTATATTTGAATCATACCCATCCTAATATTTCCTTTTTTGTTGGTCTTGTTATCCATTATATGCAAACAACCCATTAAATCCATTGGAAATAATCAAAAGGGATAATTTGGTATCTATGGGGTATAATTCTATTTTTGATACATTAGAGTTCAAGGGGTACTCCTTTTTTTGTTAGTTTCACTAATTTGGATTGGGTTTGCAACCCGGATGATTGAAATTCTATTGTAGGTTATGTTTGCATCCTTGGTTTTAGACCTATCACTGAGGATGGTAAGAAACAATATTATATTTCTCTTTCTTCAATAGAAGTAGAGTGTCTTCGACGGGGCAAGTCAAGAAGCCTTATAGCTTCGACTGGTCTTTTCAGAGTTTGGATTCTAGCAGCAACATCCAACCATCCTCTGGTGAAAAAATTAGAGCGTCATCAAGATCGTCAAAGACCCAATTCAACATTATGTAACAAACCTATTGAACTATAAATGAACTTCATCAAATATAGTATTCATGATCAATTCCTTGAATTTCTCTTTTTCCCTATAGAAGAACAAGTTGTAAATATTTTCATAAAGTCTCTAAGAGAAGTGAAGTTTTCAAAACTTCAATCTATGTTAGGGGTTCAGGAAGTTGTCATTAAAGGGTGATAGGATTCAATACCTCCTTCCTTCTCCTATTTTTTCACCTTTGCAAACCCCTCAATCCTATCCTGAGTTGTTCATAAGGAGAGATGTTAGCATATTTAGACACATAGGATTAGGTTAAGTTCAACTTGGTTAAATATATCTTTAGGTAAAAGTGTGTTTCTTAGCATGTTTCTGTAGTATGGATTATTATGCATTTGTAGTTATGTATTTCGATGGTCACAACATGTTGTATACATAGAGTGATTTGATGGCTCATAATATCCTTGATTTTAACAACTATATTGATCCATGGCTTAGCATCCAATTGGTCCATGATTTGTATTTAAAGAGCGTGGAGGGTCATTTGATGAGGATCGATTGTTAGAATCTCTCTTGTAAAATGTTTTTCTTTTGCATCAATATATTGTCTCAAGTTGCCACATTGGTTAGGGTCCTCAACTATTTTCCTCTTTGAGGTTTTTAAGCACTTAAAAGCATTGGCATTATGATCATTGATGTAGCTATGCAAGGTGTTTCTTGTGTAGGAATGCTTCATTTTGTTGAACATCTAAGGTCATGCTTAGATATTTAACTTAAGATCAACATGACTTGCTCAAGTTGACTTCATATAATCTTTGTATTGTTTCTTCTAGTTGTAGAGCGCTAATCACCATAAACTCAAAAATTGGCTAAAAATAAATAGTGAAAAATAAAACAAACAATTGAATTACTTATTATAAAGTTTAATGATAAGATTTTTTTATTTCTGAGAAAAAAGCCTAATTTTATTCATCCAAAGAGAACCAAATTACATTCTGCATGACTAGTCCTTGAAGAGGATGAAAAACCTTGAAAGAGTCATTTGATGTGGATGGATTGTAAGAATTTCTCTTGTAAAATGTTTTTCTTTTGCATCAATATATTGTCTCAAGTGGCCACATTGGCTAGGATCCTCCACTATTTTCCTCTTTGAAGTTTTTAAACACGTAAAAACATTGGCATTATGATCATTGATCTAGTTGTGTGCGTAGTAGTGAAAGTGTTTCTTGTGTAGGAATGCCCCATTTTGTTGCACGTCTAAGTTCTTGCTTAGATATTTAACATAATATCAACATGACTTGTTCAAATTGACTTCATATAATCTTTTTATTATTTCTTCTAGTTGAAGAGTACTAATCACCATAAACTCAAAAAAATTAGCTAAAAATAAATAATGAAAAATAAAAGAAATAATTAAATTATTTATTATAAAGTTTAATGATAAGAAGAAAAAAATTCCTCCAAATAGAACCAAACTACATTCTATAGGTACATTAAACACGACTAATACTTGAAGACTATGAAAAACCTCCAAAAGGCAATAAATGAGACTAAAAAATAAAAAGAAAAATACAATATATGTCTTAAAGACCACAAAAAAAACCCAAAAAATGAAGCCTCCATCACTCATAAAAATAGAACAAGCTAAACCCAAAAGAATACGAATCCTCACATACTAGGTCAAAGCTGTAAAAAACTATCAAACCAGCAACACCAGATCTCAAAAGCACCAGGAAAACCACGAGACTGCCGAAAAGGAGTGAAGCTCCATGTCCATGTCCAATAGAAGGACCTCAAAGTGCTAGTATCTCCAAGAGAGCTAAAGACCTTGAAGCATAAACCCATGACCAACCAGAAGTGCCTGTAGTATTAGAACTCCGAACAAAAAAACCATGATCTGAGTATACATCAAACCCTAAAGGATCAACAAAACAAAAAAGAAAACAAACCCCTAGAACTCGGAATAAAGAAACCCTCCATAGAAGACCCACATGTGGGATAGACTAAGTGTGAGCTGCACCCAAACCTCCCAAAGAAACGAGAGGGCCAAAAACTCCTACCAGAAATCTGAACTCGGTACTCAACGTTTGAGCCCTGGAACACGAACTAGATGGAATACATCAAACCCGGACACAACCCAGAGACAAGGAAGAGAAATCATATGGAGATTCGCAAAAGCCCGCAAGAGGATAGAGAGAGCTCCACAGTTGAGGCATCGGCCGCACAAAGATAAAGAGACGAGACAAAGGGAACTAGACCCGGCCAGAAGAAAGCTTGATCTGCGTTCACCCGCAGAAGACACCGGAGGCGGCACGGATCCGCATCCCACAGGGCACTCAAACTGACCAAACAGAGAACATGATCACCAAAGAAGGCAGCGGTCTAAAAAGGCAATGGAGAAAGGAACGATCCACCTCCAGCATGGATGAACCCAACTAGCAGAGCCGTCGTGGAACGCGCAGCGTGAGTATGCGGCTAGGGTTTCCCACAGCCGCACTCCCAGACTTTTCTTATGATAAGAATTGGAAGAAAGTTATTATCAATTCTAATTTGTTTAATCAAAATTGTTTTTCCAACATTATAATTTAAAGATTAAAAAAAAAAACACATTATATATAAATATCTACTTCAACTAACCAACCTAAACTAATTTGTAAAATGTCATAAAAATAAATATCAATAATCAAAACTATTTCATAATCTAAAATATTTCAAATGCAAAAGTGTTAATGTGCAAATAGAAAAGAATTAATGTGTTATTATGAAACTTATAGGTAGCAATATATCTTTGTACCTTATCTGGATACGGATTAAGAGATTATGCCCCAAATGTATTTGGTTTGTATGGTTTGGATAGAGAACCTGGAAACAATGACATTTTTATAGTGAAGTTTTTACCTTCGCTCGGAT
>ML781720.1:313965-340589 GCA_009831015.1 Picea engelmannii
TTTTTTTTTTAAATGAAAAATATCACAAATTTATATATTGTATATATTCTTTTACATTGACAGATTTTTCCTGTTGAATTCTTTAGATCAGCCTAGATAGTGAAAAAAACCAATTCTGAATACAATGACCACTAACTCATCAACAGATCAAGTAATAAAAGGCAGCTATGAAACTGTAAATCGCATAAATTTCAGAGGAAGAGAATTTCCACTTTCTCCACTGACTCTTTCCCTTAGCATACTTAAAAAATATTTAGGGATGATATAGGGCTATCTTCCCGATTTTCGCAATGATACACGGAGAGTTTACCTTCGATTTCTTTAAACGCTCTTTTTGAATCTCGCAAAACTTGTAAATTTTTTATCGCCAAGAGAGAAGCCAAGGCTAGAGTCACCCATAATCTCATGAGCTCTATCTTTGTATTTGTTCCATCTCCACAATTAATGAACCACTTAGTAATCCTCGATACATGTGTCTTGAAAAATCTTCCCGCTCCTCACCATTTACCATTGGACAAAGCTGCACCATTAAAACAAGTCACGATGGACCCCTCAGCTTCTGTTATCTCACAAACTCTGTTTGGGGTGAAAATTTGAATAACAAGCTTCCAGGAGAAAGAGTTCACAATCCTATGAACCACAAAAGAAAGGGAGGGGGAGTGATCTTCGAAAATCACCTTATTTCTCTCAATTCATAATTGACAGCAAGCAAGGGCTGCTAGGCTAACAGGGGCAGTTTTTTCATTAGACCAAACAATCGGAGACTGAGGATCCGTTCCACTGAATAGTCCACATAAAACACTTGTACATTGCTTAATAGTGCGCTTTTAACCAAAATTATTTGGTTGCCATTATGTAAAGAAGCCTACAACGATTCTGGAGATGATATGATTCCTCATTGAATTTGTGAGAACATGTTCTGTATTGGAAAAATAGCATCTGCCCTAAATCCTCTTTCCCATTCAGGTGTAATAATGGATATTATTATCATATTTGGTAATGATGAATTCATGTTTTTTATTCGTTTGTTTACTCATTTGTTGGAGTAAATCTATGAATCCCATTTTTTCTGGAGTAAACTATTAGATTTATTTCACCTATTTTATTAGCTCATTACCTTGATAGTTAATAATTCTATAATGTTGCTATTTCGTAAAGAGAACAATGGTATGGACGCTAGAAAGCAAATATAAGAGGGAAAGTAAGGAATCTTTCGGGAAGAGTTCGTAGGAGATGTTGACAATACAACAAAGTTTTACTTTTAAATGCTTTCTCCATTTAAGAATTTTTCAGATTAAGTTGGACGTTGTGCCTCAAATTATGAATTTTCCTTTTAATAATATAACATTCAATGATATGAAGAATCCATACACATTGGATTATGTAAAATTGAGAGTTATCTACTTATTAAGTGAACACCTTTATATGCTAAGTTAACAATCCAAAGCAAAGATGCTTTATTATAAATATTAATATATTGTTGCAACTGCATAAACAACGCATTGGTTTTCGTCTGAGTAACATAAACGGAAGTAAACAAAACAGTGAATAACAAGTGTTTTAATGGAAAATGGAACTTGTTCTATATGGATTTAAATTGTTTTTCCAAGAAAAGGGTCTTAAAATATAATTTGAATTAAAGTGATATGCATTTCTCAACAAAATGACCCACTCTATTATATACTTAGTAATATTTTTTTTACCTTAAAAAAATGGATAGAACCCTTGTAATATTGCTTTTTGAGTTAACTTCTCAGAATAGAAGATTGCGCCAAATGTACAATGAAGCTTAATTATATTTGACATGATATTATTTAACATTCACAATAATGTATGATATACGTTTTTAATTTAAATTTTCTTCCAATTAGATAGTGCTTTCAGATTTTCAATGTTTGTGTTATTGATGTAAACTCAAAATCATGCATTGCCCAATTTACCTTACCGGGTAGAAGTTTCCTTGAAGCTTATTTCTTCCATTAATGTATCTGTGAATTCTATAAATTCTTGATTCATATCATCTACCTTAAAAATAGGAGTCTTTGTTAATAATTTGTTTAATTTTTAAAATGTTTCTTTATATTTTTTTCTCTATATGAATTTATTATTTTTCTTCTAACTAATTTTAATAGGATTTGTAATCTATCAAGTTTTCTAATGTTTTTTAAAGTTTGAGAATAGCATATTAATTATGTTATTAATTTTAAAAAATAATAATAAATTTATTTTTAATAAAACATTATTAAAAAAATTAATTTTAATTTAATTTAAATAAAATAAAATTTTTAAATAAATCATAAAAATCATAAATATTATTTTATAAATGTAAATCATGAATAACAACTTTTGGTTTATTAAATCATATAAAACAAAAGTTAATTAATATATTTTATTATGTTTTTACAACTAAATAACTAATTAAGAAACAAAATTACCTAACTTACTTTGATTTTATAAATTTTGGTTTTATGTTTTGTCCATTTTCTCTTCTAAAGAGTTTTACTTATTTTCAATCATATAAAACAAAAGTTAATTAATGTATTTTATTGTGTTTTTAAGGACACATATTACTTAAGGTATTACTTATTTTCAATCATATAAAACAAAAGTTAATTAATGTATTTTATTGTGTTTTTAAGGACACACATTACTTAAGGTAGGACGGATGGCTTCTGCGGTTTTTCTCCGGCACTATGAATGGGACTGCGGCATATTTTTCCGGCTTTTACAGAGATCAACGACTCTCCCTTAATTTCCTAGGTCTCCCCGAAACCCTCGCCTCCCCTGTCCGCTCCTGCTAACCGCCACGGCCTCGAACCTGGCCCCGTCCCCAAGGACACTAGGCCAGCCATGGACACCCGTTGCGGTTCTGACTCCCCTCCAGGGCTTACGCTAGCTGGCCTCACACCACTTGACCAGCTCCTAACCCCCGAACCTTCGTCTCCACTGTCAGGAACCCTCCCGACCCCACCCTCTACACCTCCAGGAGCGAACGTTTACAACGGTGTTTTTGGCTCTTTCCCTGAGTACCTGGCCATGCACCCCCTCTATCCTGATAGATTCATCACCATCCCCGACTCGCCTGTTGACGTAACCCTTGACTGGCTTTCACAGGAAGAAGAAGCCCTTAGCACAGAAACTCTTGGAAGCGGATCGGTGGTGAAGGAAGCACAGCCTATACAAAACCCTATTCTGGGAACAAGTTTGTGTCCGTCCCCTCCACAGGGTTTCATCTGTACACTCTTAGATGTGGAAGAGCAGTGAGGTTTCTCACTAAATAGGAGGACTCCTTCCTCGGAGGACAGACCAGAGGTTCCGTGGGATGACAGGGGTTTCTACAGAGGTCGACTTAAAATAAAAAGAAAAAGACCCTCCACCAAAGGAAAAGTGGGCAACCTGCTACTAGGGAGAGAAGTTGGCATGAACAATGTGGTGGAAATGGTGAACCAGACAGTGGTTGGGAGAGCCAGTGGCAGATTCTTTGCCCATAAAACCATAGTCTCCTGGGCAGAGTCGGCTTGGAAAGAAGAGTTGGATTATACCCGTGAAGTCATAGAATTAAGACGGAATTGGTTTGCTTTCAAATTCGCTCAGTCGGAGGACACAAACTGGGTGTTGAGGAAAAATTGGAGTATAAATTCATCCCCTCTGTTGCTGAAGCTGTGGAGTCCTCTTTTTGACGCCACGAGGGAAAAAATGGACAAGATTCCCGTTTGGGTCCGTTTGCTAGTCCTTCCATACAGTTCTGGGTACTGGATTATTTCAAAGCCATTGGGAACTTTCTGGGGGAATTCCTGGAAGCAGACCTTTCCTTTGAAAAAATAAAAGAAAGGAAAATTGTGAGAATACTGGTTAATCTCAATATCAGGGAGGGGTTAGGCGAAGAGATTGACCTCACTTGGGAGGGTTATACACATTCACAATTATTAGATTATGAGAATGTACCTTTCAAATGTCGATGTTTTCACAAGTATGGGCACCTGGTGGACTCCTGCCATCTACCTTTAAGAACAAAAGGGACTTTCTACTACAGAGCCAAGTCAAGTCCACTTCCTTCAGAACGTTGCAAAAGATAAAAAGACCTCCCAGAACTCCTTACTACTACCTTGGCGAATCCGACGACAAAGGATACAATCGAATTGAACCAGTCATACCACGTGAAAATCCTTGAAAAGGCAACTGAAGGACATTTGGAGATTACAATCTCTACTACAACAAATCTAACTCTATCTCCTAGATCTTCGGGTATTTATCCTTGTCCCCTCCCGCTAATTATTGTTTTAATTAATAATATGTCTTTAGAGGGTAAGGACTGGAGGGATGCACTGAAAAACTTATCACTCAATATTGTTTCCTTAAATGCTCCCATGGCCAGTCAGGACTTATCCCTGGACCCTCCCCTTATAGATTCCCCACCGCCTCCTAAGAGACTTTGCACCCTCGAAGAAAACTCCACCTCCTCCTCACAATCAGTGGACTCCTCTACCCGATATTTCTTAAGATCCCAAACCAAAGCCATAGGTGGAATTGGAAAAGAGAATATTACGTCCTTTGATAGGGGAGGACAGGGGAGAAAATATTTCCTTTCTAAAGTTCAATGAAAGGCCAAATTGGGAATTTTGGCCGGAACTCAATAATCTATTGAACGGACACTTAGAGTAGTGAAGCCCCGAGACAAGACATCTTCCTAAAGATCATGTCTTTTAATTGCACGGGTTTGGTAGGAGCCCATAAAAAAACTGCATTAAAAAGGGTGGTCTTCACTAAACACCCAGACATACTACTTCTACAAGAGACTATGGGAATTAGGGAGGAGGTAAAAAAAATCTTGGAGCGCTTACTCCCTGGGTGGAGCTTCACGATAGTGGATGCCTTGGGAAGATATGGAGGTTTGGCTACTGGTTGGAACTCTCTTAAAATACAAGTTCTTAATACTTGGGGACTTGACTCGGGCATCATGATCTCTCTTCTACTCCCAACCTTAAAAGAGACAATCCATATACTAAACATTTATTGACCTTATATGGATAGGAAAATCTACTGGGACACCCTCCTGAGTAAATCCTTCTTCAATGAACTCATTATCCTAGGAGGGGACCTAAACATCTTCTTAGGCCCCTCATAAGTGTGGGGGGATAGTGCAAGATCTAACCCATTGGCGGACTACTTCAATAAAAAAATTTCAAAAGCAACATGACCGGAACAACTGGAGTGGCAAAAGGACTTGACCATTTCCTACTAACTGACTCTCTTCTGAACAAATATTTGAATTTAAAGTAGTGGATTGGCTTTGGAGGATTGTCAGATCATCATCCTATATTTCTAGAGCTAAGATAGGATTCAGAAAAACCAACTAGCCCTTTTAAATTCAACAAGACATGGCTAGAAGATGATTCAGATAGCCCCTAGCTAGCCCCTTCAGTCAATATTTAACACAGTCAAGAACTTTTCAGTTTACTGAAAATTTAAGAAGAATCAAAGAATTTGTAAAACCTTGGGCCATACAGAAATGAAAAAGGGAGGAAAAGGAATTAAAAGAAATTGAAATAGAGCTTAAAAAATTCTTAGATGAAGAAAAAGATCTTTTGAGAACTACAGAAACAAAAATCAGACTACTACTCCTGGAAAAAAAGAGGATAAAGTTGCTCAAAGAAATCGAAGAAACTTGGAGGTTAAAAAGAAGATCTATTTGGTTGGAAAGCAGAGACAAAAATACAAAATTATCTCAAACATATGACAAACGATGGAAAAATGTCAATACCATTTGGCACTTAAAAGATCAAGAAGGAAACTCAGAAACCTCCTTTGAAGGGATGTCACTCTTAGGGAAAAACTACTTCAAAAATATTTTTAAATCAGATAGTCAAGCTACTATGGAGGAAGTAGTGAAAGTGGCACAATACTTCCCAAGATTTGTAGAAGAGGAAGATAATCATCCTCTAATGAGTGAAATTACAAAAAAAAGAACTCCTAGAAGTTTTGCACAGCTTCCAAAAGGATAAAAGTCCTAGCCCAGATGGATGGACCATAGAATTCTTCCTGGGATTCTATGAAATATTAGGAACAGATCTATTGTAAATGGTGCAGGATACAAGGATTTCAGGCCACATCCCTCCAAACCTAAATGCCACCTTCATTGTTCTCATCCCAAAAACAGATACACCAGAGACTCTGGATGAATTCAAACCCATCTCACTCTGTAATTGTGCCTATAAAATCATCTCCAAAATAATAGCTCTAAGGTTCAAAAAAATCATTTCCAAGAATATCTCAGAACAACAATTTGGGTTTTCGGAAGGGAGACAGATACATGAACCTATAGGCATAATAGAAGAATGATTACATAGTATGAAGACCAGGAAACTAAAAGGGATAGTACTAAAAATAGATCTCTCAAAATCCTATGACAGAGTAAGATGGTTGTATATTTGATTACTCTTGACCCACTTAGGCTTTGAAGTTCCTTTTATTATTGGATTATGAGTTTTCTTACCACAACATCCTTTGTAGTTCTAATAAATGGCTCAACCTCCCCCTTTTTCACTCTTTAACGAGGGCTTAGACAAGGTTTTCCCTTGTCACCACTCCTCTTTCTTTTGGTTGCAGAAGGGCTCAACAGAGTGCTCACACAAAGTTCGATTGCAGGTGAACTTATGGGGATCAAAATATCTCATAATATATCTCTTACTCATGTCCTCTTTGTGGATGATGTTTTACTCTTTAGTGGTGGGACAAGAAGGGAAGCCGAGACATTAAAAGACATACTCTTACTCTTCTCCAAAGCTACAAGGATGCAAATAAATGAACAAAAATCATCAATCACCACTTCTTTTCTTTAAGAAGAAGGATTTTTAACCCACCAAAACTACTTCCCCTACAAAATAAGGACTTTAAAGGAAGGACTAAAGTATTTGGGTTTTAATCTAAAACCCAACGAATATAGGAAATAAGACTGGAAGTGGCTCTTGCAAAAGCTGGACAAAAGTATAAATTCTTGGAGTCACCAATGGATGTCATGAGAAGGAATATTGGTATTGGTTAAATCGGTTATGGAAGACATCCCTGTATATTGGATGTCTCTCTCTTGGATCCCTAAAGGAATCCTGAATGTTGTAAGAAAACTCACCTCCAAGTTCCTTTGCAGTGGAAAATATGAGTCACATGCAATTCCTTGGGTCCGATGGGATAAAATTGACACACCAAAGGCTTTGGGTGGTTGGGGACTAAAAAATATCTTCTACTTCTCAAAATCACTGGCAACAAAAGGAGGATGGTGCCTTCTTAATACCACAATTCTTTGGACCAAAGCTATCCGACAGAAGTACTTCGCACCTTTCTCCCTTGAAGCCTGGATAAGAATCCATCCAAAATCATTAAAAGGAGCCTCGGTAATTTGGAAAGATATCGCAAAATATTTTCCAATCATAGAAAGAAGCTTAGCCTTAAATATTGGAAATGGAAATAGATGTGGGATAGGTTTGGACCCCTGGTCAGGAAGTGATGGGAGTCATTCACTCACTGAACAATTAGTACAGTCATTACATTCCAAGTATTTTTACTACCTATGTTCTTTAGTGGACCCCAACCACTCCACACTCTGGGCACAGGGATGGAAGGACCCTTTCATTCTGGGACTCAACGAAGAAGAATATTGAGAACTGGAACTCTGTATCCACAGACTTAAACTAGCACTACTCTGTCCTTTGAACTCGGAGGATGTACTCATTTGGGATGCTGAACCCTCTGGATCTTATACACCCAAACTGGGTTACTTAAAGTTCCATTCATACTTGTTATTACAGGAGCATGTTTGGTGGTGGAACAAACTGTGGAAAGTTAGAAGCTCGACAAAAACCAGACTCTTCATGTGGAGTGTCCTTTGTAACAAGGTCACAACTTGGGATAACTTTTAGAAACAAAACTTCATTGGACTTGGATGGTTCTCTCTTTGAAAAACATATGAAGAGTATTCGACTCATCTTTTTCTAAAGTGTAGGTACATGAACAAAGTCTGGTTGGAAATTTCAAAAATTCTAAACTTACAATGCTTATGGGAAGGAACTAACTTGGAACATTCCTCACAGTTGTGGCAGGAAAATAAGTCTTACAAACAACTAAAAGCAGTCCCCCTCCTGGTCATTTGAGGAGTATGGTTGGCTCAAAACTCCTTTATCTTCAAAGGTGTAACTCTTCCACCAGAGATATCAACAACAAACAATGTTTCCCTATTGCCTTCCCCCTTTCCATACCCTACTAGATCACTAACTTGACGAACACAAGATTTAGTTCTAAACATGACCTCTCCTTAGGGATTTTTCGATGGAGCCTCTCAACAGACCCACTATGGAGTGGGAGGACTCCTCTTCCTTTCTTCCTCTCACTTCTTTGTCCTGACTTCAGGCCTAGGAACAAGAACACACAATTTTGCAGAACTAATGAGCTACAAACTACTCAATGTTTTTTCCATCGCAAAAGGATGTCGGAGACTAAAAGTTTATGGTTTTTTTTTTTAAATGTTATAAATTGGATAAAAGGAACACAAAGATGTTTAAACATAAGACTTGCTAGATTGGTGGAATACATAAAACAATTACAGACAAATTTTGACTTCATTGATTGCCAACATGTCTATAGGGAAAAGAATAAAGAAGCGGACCAGAGGTCGAAATAAGGGATCAACTTGGCTATGGGCCAATGGAAAATAATTGAACAACACAATGAACAACCAATTGAATATTTGCATAGTCCTTTTTTGGAACAAATCTTGAAACTTTGAAACAACATTTTTGAAGATCAGGATGTTGCACTTGATCAACAACAAGCTTATATTTCAGGCATACAATATGCAATGAAGAAGACTAAAGAAAACAAAGTCCACAAAAGCAGCGTAGAATTACATAAAGCAATATACAACTATAAGTATATAATGTAACTAAATACACCACTTTTTAGGTGTATATACAAAATGTAATTTTGCTCCTAAAGTAATAAAATTACGCTTTTTTCCAAAAAAAAATAAAATTATATATATATAACTAAGAAACAAAATTATCTAACTTACTTTGATTTTATCAATTCTAGTTTTAAGTTTTGTCCATTTCCTCTTCTAAAGAGTTTTAAATATTTTCATTTTTATTGATTTTGTTTTTTATTTTTTAATATTTTTTTATTAGTAATAGTAAAAATATAGATTTGATTTTCTAATTTAATGTTTGTTATTTTTATTTTTCTATTTTCTATTTTATTGTAACACCATAATTAATATATTATATTTACATTCATTCTATCTTTAAATAAGAATTTTTCCTACTTATTTTGATGATAGACCCAACTTCAGATCCAAAATGTTTACAATGATCATTGTGGATTTTTTCAACAATTTTATTAATCACTCCCACCATAGAAACCTCAATTCAATAACTTTTCTTTAAAACTTGAATTATTGAAGTCATTTTATAATATTGTATTAATTCTGAAAATTAAAATAACAATTAAAAAAATCCAAAACTATTATCTAATCCATAACTTTGAAATTAAATGGAATTCTTCTGCTCACTATTTTGATAGAAGATGAATAAATTTTCATAGAATCTAATGTTAAAATAATTATATACTTAGGACTTAGTATGTTCAACTTCGTTTAATTACCTAAAATTGTGTTTCTTAATGTGTTTTTTAAGTATGCACTAGTATGTATTTGTAGTTATCTAATCCAACAATCATGATATGCTTTAGACACATAGTGATTTGATGGCTAATGATGTCTTCCATATTAACAACTATATTGATATGTGGTTTAACACTCAATTGGTCCATGATCTCTATTTAAAGCAAATGGAGTATCACTTGTTGATGCTCGATTATAAATGTGAGTATTTATTAAAGGTGTTCGTCATGTGTAGGAATAACTTGTTTTGTTGAGTATGGTATGAAATACTATTTTAAGACCCACAATCATTATAGTTTGACATCCCTAACCCATGTTTCAACATTTCCTCGTTATGGTACTTTTGTGAATTTCTAGGCTGTGATGGTTTTCCATAGCATCGAGATAACTTCTTTTAGTTGGGAATGTTTTTCGTTTCACTTAAAAATTATTTCTTTTTTCCCAAGATATGACATTTTTTCTCAGATTCAGTGGTATAAAGTCTCAAAACCCTATTTGAATTTCTTTTTTCAAAGATAATATTTTCATTTTCTACTTTTATTTTTTGTTTGCTACTCTTTCCAGTTTGCATATTCTCTTTTCCATGCACCCTATGTGATCTTAGAAAATAAAAAATATAGTGAATTTTTATTTTATTTTATCTATATAATATTTTCTCTACATTTTATGCAATCTTAGCAAAACAAAAACAAAGAGAAAACTTGCATTTTCCAAGTAATTTAACCGATATCTAACCCCATTTGTTGAGACTTGGATTTTTTTTTTCAATTTTTTTCTTGTTTTTGTATGTCACTATGTTGAAATTATTTTGTAGGAAAAAACAAGGGTTTGGGGGTTAAGAGCGCACTTTGTGACAAAGAATAAAAAAAACCTCCATCAAATTTGATATATATTTTGCATTATCTCATTTGGTTGAAAGTTGTTTTATTTATTAATAGGCCTTGACTTCAACTTTCTATTTTGTTAAGTTACTTTTTGAAATATTTCATGCAACCTTGATTTATCTCATAACTTTATTGTAAAGTGCATTTCACTTAAGTTGTAAAAATGAATCACTATAAGTAACTTTAATATTATTTTTTAAGTTATTGTTTGCATGCAACTTTAATTTATAAAGAAACCTCATTACAAAGTATTTATCTACTTTTTTTTTATAAAAGTGGGACACTTGATAAGTAACTTATTTGTAAAAATGATCTTATAGGAAAAGTTACATAAGGAAGGGAAATGTTTTTACTTGGCCTCCTTATTGTGCATCCATCACCATGTGGGAAAAGTTATACCTGCCACACGATACTTTCATTACCATTTATTCCTTTTTAAAAATGGGAATCACTTTCAGATTCGACATTATTTTTCTATGTCATTTTTTTAAACAAGTTTTTTCAAGAGATTTCCATCCCAAAAATCAACTTAAGCTTTTGATTCCATATTGTCTACATATTTTAATATGGATAACACAAGTTATATTTTTCTTACTAGTGCCAACTACTACTGCCGGAAATCACATATAGACGATGTACTATGAAGTAAATAATTGTATTGGATTACCTTAGGAAAATAAAAATCCCTCTCTGATACTGAAAACAAAGAAAAATCAGATAATAGGAATGAAGAATCACTTGGAATAATCACAATATCCATCTATCATAATTTATGGTTTCAAATTCAAGGACTTGTTTACCCAAATGAAGTTTGGGCTAAGCTAAAAGTTGTATTTGGTAAACACAATGTGATTCAAGCCCACTGTATTGAAACACAATTAATGAATTTATGTTCTTATGATTTCCCTTACATTGAATATTATTTATCTAAGTTAAAAACACTAATACTTTTTCTTAAGGATGTAAAATAGATTTGAAGGATGGTTGATGCATATATGTTATTCCTTCTAATCTTGGTAGTGCATATTATGTCTTTGTATCCACCATTTTGTCTATTAGATAATCTCCAAGAGGTACTTAACAAGCTCCCACTCAAGTGTGTTTTTTTTATTATTCGATTAGAGAGAAACATGATCTCTTGCAACTTGGAGTGATCAACACATCTAACATAGCTTTAGTGGGCTAGAGGAAAGATAAAACCAAGCATCCAAAGAAAAAATATCCTCAAAAAAATAAGAAAAATAAGGATCCAAAACCCTCTTAGTCATCTTCTACTCCCAATGGTGACAAAGGACAACTTCCAATTTGTTAAAACTAACCATTGGAATTATTGACGATATTACTAGTTTGTAAAAAAATGACAAATTTGGGTCATCATTTTTCCATCATATTTTATTCTTCATAGAAATGACTAGAGAAATATCTTGCACTAGTGGTTTGGTCATCTAAATTATTGCGCACAACATGTAATGAAAACATGGTGACTAGTATTCCTCTCATTTCTTGGAGAGATGTTGTTTGTGCATGTTGTGTTCTTAGAAAACATCGTCAGTATAATTTTGACAAATGTGCTCCACTTGGCATTCCTCGACACTTTTCTATCTTGTTCACAATGATTTTTGTGCTCCACTGTCATCTCCTTCTTTATCTGGGTGAAAATGCTTTCTAAATTTCATCGATGACTTCTCTAGATGCATTTGAGTTTACTTCTTAAAACTTAAGAGTGATGTTTTTGACATGTTTTTGTACTAAAATACCCTTTATAAAGAACATCTAGACATCCACTTCAAAGGTTAAGAATAGATAATAACAATGAATATTTGAACAACAAATTCACAACTTGCTACACTGCACACGGAATTCAAATGCAACATACTATTCCATATACACCACAACAAAATAGTGTTTCTGAGAGAAATAATCACACATTAAAAAAAATGTTTGATTGTATGATCCAATCTAAAGGATTAATCCTTCATTATTGTGTGGAAACCATCAATTGTGCTAATTACATAGTAAATCACACTCACACAAATGATTTAAAAAATATAACACTAGAATAAGCATGGACTGAAATTAATCCATATGTAAACCACTTATGTGTATTTGGTAGTGAAGCATGTATCATATTCCTAATGAAAAAAGGAAAGTATTATAGTTTGAAAGTGAGAAGCGAATTTTTGATAGATATTCTAAATATTTCAAAGGTTATCGACTTCTTTAACCTCATTCCAATAGAAACATTATTAGAAGATATGTTAAATTTGATGAAAACATATTAGCCTACGATCCTAATTTAATGTTTGTCCCATATTTTCCTTATGAGACATCTTTGAAATTTTCTCCATCTTTTGTACCTATTGTGGTTTCTTCTTCAAAATATGACAATGAGGATGAAAATCCATCTCCACTTTCTCACATTCCTCTAGATGAGCCCATTGAACATGAACCTACACCAGTACTGTCAATTCCCAGATGGCTCCATTCAACATGAGAAGTAACTCGTGATCTTGTTGATAATCCTTTAGACAAGTGTTAGACACATTTGCAATTCTAGTGAGGATTCTCTCTCTTGTCTTATGTTTCATAGACTCATGATCTATAAACATTTTTGGAAGCTTCTACCCATCTAAATTGGATCAAAATAATGATTGAAGAATATCATTCATTAATGGTGAATGATACTTTGGATATTGTATCTCTTTCAAAAGGAAGAAATTTTTCCAAATACAAGTGGGTGTATAGAGCTAAGTATGCATTAAATGAAAGTGTTGAATTACATAAAGCTCGATTATTTTCCAATGGATTATCTCAATTAGAAGGAATTGGCTACAATGAAAACCTTTTCCTTGCATAAAATATTAATTGCATCCATCATTTTATATCTCTTGTTTCCTCACATAAATGGGAGGTCAATCAGATGGACGTTAAACCTACCTTCTTGCATGGAAATATAAAATCATAAATCTACATGGACCAACCTCTTGGCTATGTTCATAATGAATCCAACCTTCTTTGTTTCCTTAAGAAATCTATCTATGGGACTAAGAAAGCTCCTCAATCTTAGAATTCCAAAATGGATAACTTTCTCCTTCACATCGGTTTTCCTAGATGTCATTCTAACCCTAATGTCTATACCAATAAAGTAGGAATCTATCTCATAATAATTTGTATTTATGTTGATGACCGTATCATCACTAATAGTAACCCTAAACTTTTATCCCATGTGAAATATAGCCTTAAAAGTAAATTTGAAATGATAGAATTAATATATTTGCATTATTTCCTTGGCCTCCAAGTATTGCAAACTAAAGAAGTAATTTACCTTTCACAATATAAGTATGCATGTGACCTTCTTGGTCGCTTTTAGATTGAATATTCTAAACCAACCTCTTCTAGCTTCAATTTTGGAGTTAAACTTTCTACCACCTGTACTACTCCTAAAGTTGATGGCACTTTGTACAATAAATTAGTTTGTAACCTCTTATATTTGAATCATACCCATCCTAATATTTCCTTTTTTGTTGGTCTTGTTATCCATTATATGCAAACAACCCATTAAATCCATTGGAAATAATCAAAAGGGATAATTTGGTATCTATGGGGTATAATTCTATTTTTGATACATTAGAGTTCAAGGGGTACTCCTTTTTTTGTTAGTTTCACTAATTTGGATTGGGTTTGCAACCCGGATGATTGAAATTCTATTGTAGGTTATGTTTGCATCCTTGGTTTTAGACCTATCACTGAGGATGGTAAGAAACAATATTATATTTCTCTTTCTTCAATAGAAGTAGAGTGTCTTCGACGGGGCAAGTCAAGAAGCCTTATAGCTTCGACTGGTCTTTTCAGAGTTTGGATTCTAGCAGCAACATCCAACCATCCTCTGGTGAAAAAATTAGAGCGTCATCAAGATCGTCAAAGACCCAATTCAACATTATGTAACAAACCTATTGAACTATAAATGAACTTCATCAAATATAGTATTCATGATCAATTCCTTGAATTTCTCTTTTTCCCTATAGAAGAACAAGTTGTAAATATTTTCATAAAGTCTCTAAGAGAAGTGAAGTTTTCAAAACTTCAATCTATGTTAGGGGTTCAGGAAGTTGTCATTAAAGGGTGATAGGATTCAATACCTCCTTCCTTCTCCTATTTTTTCACCTTTGCAAACCCCTCAATCCTATCCTGAGTTGTTCATAAGGAGAGATGTTAGCATATTTAGACACATAGGATTAGGTTAAGTTCAACTTGGTTAAATATATCTTTAGGTAAAAGTGTGTTTCTTAGCATGTTTCTGTAGTATGGATTATTATGCATTTGTAGTTATGTATTTCGATGGTCACAACATGTTGTATACATAGAGTGATTTGATGGCTCATAATATCCTTGATTTTAACAACTATATTGATCCATGGCTTAGCATCCAATTGGTCCATGATTTGTATTTAAAGAGCGTGGAGGGTCATTTGATGAGGATCGATTGTTAGAATCTCTCTTGTAAAATGTTTTTCTTTTGCATCAATATATTGTCTCAAGTTGCCACATTGGTTAGGGTCCTCAACTATTTTCCTCTTTGAGGTTTTTAAGCACTTAAAAGCATTGGCATTATGATCATTGATGTAGCTATGCAAGGTGTTTCTTGTGTAGGAATGCTTCATTTTGTTGAACATCTAAGGTCATGCTTAGATATTTAACTTAAGATCAACATGACTTGCTCAAGTTGACTTCATATAATCTTTGTATTGTTTCTTCTAGTTGTAGAGCGCTAATCACCATAAACTCAAAAATTGGCTAAAAATAAATAGTGAAAAATAAAACAAACAATTGAATTACTTATTATAAAGTTTAATGATAAGATTTTTTTATTTCTGAGAAAAAAGCCTAATTTTATTCATCCAAAGAGAACCAAATTACATTCTGCATGACTAGTCCTTGAAGAGGATGAAAAACCTTGAAAGAGTCATTTGATGTGGATGGATTGTAAGAATTTCTCTTGTAAAATGTTTTTCTTTTGCATCAATATATTGTCTCAAGTGGCCACATTGGCTAGGATCCTCCACTATTTTCCTCTTTGAAGTTTTTAAACACGTAAAAACATTGGCATTATGATCATTGATCTAGTTGTGTGCGTAGTAGTGAAAGTGTTTCTTGTGTAGGAATGCCCCATTTTGTTGCACGTCTAAGTTCTTGCTTAGATATTTAACATAATATCAACATGACTTGTTCAAATTGACTTCATATAATCTTTTTATTATTTCTTCTAGTTGAAGAGTACTAATCACCATAAACTCAAAAAAATTAGCTAAAAATAAATAATGAAAAATAAAAGAAATAATTAAATTATTTATTATAAAGTTTAATGATAAGAAGAAAAAAATTCCTCCAAATAGAACCAAACTACATTCTATAGGTACATTAAACACGACTAATACTTGAAGACTATGAAAAACCTCCAAAAGGCAATAAATGAGACTAAAAAATAAAAAGAAAAATACAATATATGTCTTAAAGACCACAAAAAAAACCCAAAAAATGAAGCCTCCATCACTCATAAAAATAGAACAAGCTAAACCCAAAAGAATACGAATCCTCACATACTAGGTCAAAGCTGTAAAAAACTATCAAACCAGCAACACCAGATCTCAAAAGCACCAGGAAAACCACGAGACTGCCGAAAAGGAGTGAAGCTCCATGTCCATGTCCAATAGAAGGACCTCAAAGTGCTAGTATCTCCAAGAGAGCTAAAGACCTTGAAGCATAAACCCATGACCAACCAGAAGTGCCTGTAGTATTAGAACTCCGAACAAAAAAACCATGATCTGAGTATACATCAAACCCTAAAGGATCAACAAAACAAAAAAGAAAACAAACCCCTAGAACTCGGAATAAAGAAACCCTCCATAGAAGACCCACATGTGGGATAGACTAAGTGTGAGCTGCACCCAAACCTCCCAAAGAAACGAGAGGGCCAAAAACTCCTACCAGAAATCTGAACTCGGTACTCAACGTTTGAGCCCTGGAACACGAACTAGATGGAATACATCAAACCCGGACACAACCCAGAGACAAGGAAGAGAAATCATATGGAGATTCGCAAAAGCCCGCAAGAGGATAGAGAGAGCTCCACAGTTGAGGCATCGGCCGCACAAAGATAAAGAGACGAGACAAAGGGAACTAGACCCGGCCAGAAGAAAGCTTGATCTGCGTTCACCCGCAGAAGACACCGGAGGCGGCACGGATCCGCATCCCACAGGGCACTCAAACTGACCAAACAGAGAACATGATCACCAAAGAAGGCAGCGGTCTAAAAAGGCAATGGAGAAAGGAACGATCCACCTCCAGCATGGATGAACCCAACTAGCAGAGCCGTCGTGGAACGCGCAGCGTGAGTATGCGGCTAGGGTTTCCCACAGCCGCACTCCCAGACTTTTCTTATGATAAGAATTGGAAGAAAGTTATTATCAATTCTAATTTGTTTAATCAAAATTGTTTTTCCAACATTATAATTTAAAGATTAAAAAAAAAAACACATTATATATAAATATCTACTTCAACTAACCAACCTAAACTAATTTGTAAAATGTCATAAAAATAAATATCAATAATCAAAACTATTTCATAATCTAAAATATTTCAAATGCAAAAGTGTTAATGTGCAAATAGAAAAGAATTAATGTGTTATTATGAAACTTATAGGTAGCAATATATCTTTGTACCTTATCTGGATACGGATTAAGAGATTATGCCCCAAATGTATTTGGTTTGTATGGTTTGGATAGAGAACCTGGAAACAATGACATTTTTATAGTGAAGTTTTTACCTTCGCTCGGATGTCTCTATTCTCACTTTCAATAACATTTTGATAGTAGAGTTTTTGGTTCGGTAGAGTGTTTCTCCATTCTAAATTTTCATGCCCATCTTTCAATGTATGTTAAGTTTATTTTATGTAATATTTTTTTTTTATATTATCTATTTAATTATGAAATATTTAGATTTTAAAGAATTTTGTATTTCAAAAGAGGTAGAAGATGAGTATATTTTACTTATCCTTGACTTAAAGTAATTTATTTTCATCATATTTAAAAATAAAAATAGAAATGAAAAATATTATTTTTTATTAAAATAAAAACATGATAAATATGACTAAAATTATAATAACAAAAAACCAAATATAAAATTAAAAATCCAATATAATTTGTTTAGTCTAAATGTTTGATTTTTTGGTATTTTTATGATTATATTTTTCTATTAATTTTGCTTTGTTAGAGTTATATATTTGAATGATTCAGTTGCACAATTCTAGTGTCCTAAAAAAATTTCAAGTCGTTGAATTCATTTATGCATTCAAAAATACAATTTAAATATTTTGATATTTTTATAAGTATATATTTCTTATTAATTTTTCTTTGTTGGAGTTCTTTATTTAAATGATTGAGTCATCATAATTTTCGTGCCCTAAATGATTTTCAAGATATTGAATCCATTTACCCATTCAAAAATACAATTTAAATAATACAAAATTTTCAAAGTGCTGAATCCAAAATCAAATATCTAAACACTACCAATATAAATATCTAATATTATTAATATGTAAACTACATATTACTTGCAAGTAAATTTGCAGCAGTGAATTCCTATATGGACAAATGGATTTTAATGATCCCTTTCTAGTTACACTAAATAGGACCACTTGTCAAGGAGAAGTCGTAATTGGAGAAAACTGTTTTGGGTCCTTTTACGGTATACACTAAAATTTTTGCCATATTTTTGTCAAAATTAACATAACACTGTAGTGTCAAGGAGAAGTCGTAATTGGAGAAAACTGTTTTGGCTACTGTTACGGTATACATCAAAATTTTTGCCATATTTTTGTGAGATTTGTAACAGAAAAAATAATATAACATTGTAAAATTGAATAATTTGAATAATTTAAGGTTACGGAAAAATTACTATTTTATATTAGAAATATTTGTGGAGAATGTAAGTTTGACATATTAGATCTCATTTTTAAAATATTGATCACACTACCAATTTTCTTAATTTCTTAACTCAACAAAAGTATGGTGATCTTGGAAAGCTTCTCCACAGATACAAAATTCTAAATAATGCAAACTTAACAACTGAAAATAGACCAATTAGGTTTTAGTAGACGTTCATCTTCATCATCATATAAACATATAAAGATAAGAAAAACAATGCAAACTTAACAACTGAGAAGAAAAGAGGAAGAGCGGATCAGGTATTTTCCTCTCAGCCTGTTAGTGTGTCTAAAAAAATGACAACATAAAGTCAAAGGCACCCAACTTTGATCACCGCCAACTTTTGCCAAGCTACCGAGAGTGCGAGACCAGGTTATAACAAAGCCGAATTTCGACATAAGTAAATGCTTTTGTAGTATACCAGCGGGTGGCCACAGCCTGCAAAAGCTTAGAATTTAGAAAGCCTGACAACTCTGAAAAGACTCATTTTAACAGGAGCTCTGCGGTTGATGTAAACAGCATTTGTCGCCTGTTATATAAAATAAAGGAGTTCGAATATTGTCGATATTCTCCTGGCGGGGAACGCTGGGGTTTTAAGGTCACACGATAAATCCAAAAGGTCAGACACTCGTCTCCACTACGCAGTGTTTGTGCAGGTGATTTATATTGTTGGGGAGCAGCATTTGCATATATCCAGTGCCTTTTAAACTTTGCTGATGTCGTTACAAGACACATAAGACAGCAAGAGCATTATTAAGATTACTATAGAAGTTTAGCAGACCACTTTGGTTTGTCTCCCGAGAGGCATAATCAATTTTAAGGTTACTTTAAAATATTACTATAATATCTGTTTGGTTTGGCTTCTGTCGTCTAAGACACATGCGACAACAAGACCATTATCGAACTTATTTAAAAAATTAAGAGACTGTTTGTTCGGTTTGTCTTCGTCGAGCTATTTTATTTATAAAGATGCTTGCCAACCAAGATTGGTATAAATCACGGGATTCGATTGATCAGAGATTACAAAATCTTATTTACCCATAAACAGTAATTATTAAAAACACACGAGAAAATTTATAGAAAGTAATAATATTGTGTATAAAATATTAATATTTATATAATAATAATCTATTTTTAAGGTCATAGCCAAGTTAGCACATTAAATTGGTGTATGAGACTTCCTTGTTTGTGGGACAAGGGATCCCCTTCCGTCCAGGGATTTGACTTGTAAAGTCTATGAAGGTATACATACCCTACCCCCCTCTCGATTTGAACCTGTGACCTTTTAAGAGGAAACATATGTTCTTAACCATTAGACTCACTAAAGTTGTATATTAATAACAATAATAATCTAATTACTATATTTATGTATATTTATTTATAATAGCTATATTTAATCATCTTTTAATTATGAAGATTATTTTTATAACACTATTTAATATACCATTAGACCCACTCAGGTTGTATATTAATAACAATAGTAATCTAATTACTATATTTATGTATATTTATTTATAATAGCTATATTTAATCATCTTTTAATTATAAAGATTGTTTTTATGGACATTATTTAATATGTTTAAAATATTTTTGTTAGTTACACAAAATTGAAGGTTAAGATTTTATGGATTAACTTCTTTGTTGGTCAAAACATGGAAGTTAATAATTAATGAGATTCATTAGTGAAATTAACTTGATAATGATCTATCAGATTATTTAGTATAGAAAATACAATTATTTACTAAGAGTGGTTTGCATTAGTGGAGTATATAGTGCTCTGGGGGTTTTCATGGGCTAATGTTTTTACTACATTTTTTTTAATACTAAGGGGGAGATTTTTAAACTTCCTAGGGGATTTTACCAGCCGATTATCAACCCATACCTATAGGCATTTAACAACAACTAGTTAGCACTAGTGTTAGTTTTAAGGTTAGGGTTAAGAGACACTAAATTGGTGTACAAAATCCTTTTGTTTGTAGGATAAGAGACCTCTCCCCTCAACAATTTGACTGTTAAAATCTATGAAAGTGTACATACCCTACCCTATTTAAAATTTGGAAATGTAACCTCCAAGAAAGAAAAACATGTTATTAACCATTAGTTAATATAAATTAAAGGAAATTGATATTTATATCTTAACATAATATTTTAAAGAAAATTAATTAAAATGTTAGTTAATATAGTTGAATGGTTAACCTATATTTAATTAACATATTCTTCATCATAAATTCTATAATAAAATTTAATTCTTCCAAAAGTTTGGAATTACGTCTTTCTAAATAAAAGTGAAATTTCTTCTAAAAATTATTTTAGATTTGTATTGAAAACACATCATAAACATTAAGAAAGATTTTGTTAAAATCATTAGTAACACCAAAAACAACTTAAATATAATTAATAAATTTACTTTACATTATATAAAGATTTTAAGTTTACATTAAAAACACGTCATCAATATTAAGAAATATTTTGTTAGAATAACACAAAAAAAATTAAATATAACTAACAAATTTACTTTACATTATAAAATATTTAATAAAAAATTACATTTCAAATTTTTCTTGTAAGTAATAAGTTACTAATCTTTTGTTAGAATATCGAATGAAACAAAAAAAAACTGTAAATATAACTAACAAATTTACTTTACACTATAAAATAAAATATATTTAATGTTATATATTTAATAAAACATTGGATTTGAAAATTTTCTTTATAAATATTAAGTTACTAGTCCTTGCTTGACCAAAAAAATCTTCGTAAAAGATTTTACTAAAATCATTAGTGACACCAAGAATACTAGGAAAACTTTCACTAAAATCATTGAAATTTTCTTTTTAAGAATTTACATTAAAAACACATCATCAACATTTGTTAAAACACATCATCAACATTAGATTTGAAAATTTTCTTTATAAATATTAAGTTACTAGTCCTTGCTTGACCAAAAAAATCTTCGTAAAAGATTTTAGATCATCAACATTTGTTAAAACACGTCATCAACATTAGATTTGAAAATTTTCTTTATATTAAGTTACTAGTCCCTGCTTGACCAAAAAAATCTTCGTAAAAGATTTTACTAAAATCATTAGTGACACCAAGAATACTAGGAAAACTTTCACTAAAATCATTGAAATTTTCTTTTTAAGAATTTACATTAAAAACACATCATCATCATTTGTTAAAACCCTTAGTGCCACAAAGGAAACTATAAATATAACTAAGAAATTTACTTTACATTATAAATTATTTAATAACACATTAAATTTCAAAATTTTGTTAGTAAGTATTTAGTTACTAAATACTTACTAAAACTGTAAATGTAACTAACCGATTTACTTTACATTATATATTATTTAATAAAACATTACATTTCAAAATTTGATTTAATAAAACATTACATTTCAAAATTTTCTTGGGAAGTATAAAGTTACTAGTCGTTGCTTGACTGGAACAAAGAATCTTAGTAATCAATTCTGATATATTCAAGTACCAATATTCTTCTTTTTTTTGCAATATGTTATAATTTTTCCAATTTTTCAACGTCGAATAATAAATTTTTTTATTATGTGGCGAAAAGTTATTAATGAGATGAATTTTTTAAGATAATAATTTTTTTTAATTATGTAGATAAAAGTTAATAACTGAGATGAATTTTTTTCTTCCTCTCAAAAATGTTTCAAGTATTTTAATTTGCTTTCTGATATCTTCCATGTTATGTTCTTCCATCACTTCTCCATGCCATGTCCTGTCCATTTTACTAAATCATAGACTTTTTATTCCATGATTCAGATGAGAATCCTCTTAGCTTCCTTCGTTATTCTCCATATGATACTCCGGTACTCTCTAGCTGGGTGCACGACGCCTCTTCTCTCCTAAAATTTGATGCACATTCCTCCCATCATAAGCTGAATGAGAAACTTTTTCTTGCATAGGACCACAACTCAAGCTAGTAGATGAAGATGAAAGGTTCTGAACAAGCTAAGCAACTTACCTCCTGTTTTTCTTCCATGTTTACCATGTTAATATTTATAAGCCATTCCCTTCCAATATATCAAACAATACCTTTCATTTCCCTCTACGTGGAACAAGAGTTCCACAAAGCTGCATTTTAGGACCTTTTAGGATTGGAATTGATATATTTAGCTTATTTAAAATGGATCATCATCAAAATCTCTTTGTAAGCTTTGCGATAAGAATTTAATTGTTTTTTTTTAAAGTAAAGTTGAGAAAAATGTCCAAAATTTTTTTGCAAGTTGAAAATAACCATTGGAGTGGTTTTCCTTCCAAAGTTTCCCATTAAAAATAAAGCTAGTGATGAAGGAAATTTAATGAAAAACAATAAAATAAAGACTAAGGAAAAATGCAGAAAGAAAGTTGTAGAGAGGAGAGATGTAAAACGTACTTAGATCAAAGATCATAAGAAAAGGAAGACATTGTGACTAGTCATGCATAAGAAAAAAATTCTACTAATTCATAACAATGCATAAGCTTTTATCCATAACTCACCCTTTTTTTTCTTTCAATTCCTTTTATTAAAAATCCCAAAGAAGCTGGTTTTCTTTCTATTCCCAATTGGATTTCAAATAACATCTCGGTGTCTTTGTTAGTATGATTTAAGAAGATTTAAAAAGTTAGTTGACCATTAGAATCATTTGTTACTAGTAGGTATATATTGTGCACCCTTAATCTAGTGTAATTAAAAAAATCCACAACAATATTGAATCGATAATTGACCCTACAACCAGATTTCATTTACTCTAATATGCATGTTCTATTGTGTACACCATTTGCGATAGATATTTACCTGTATACCATGCTCATTGATAACTTTGGTTGTAAAAATAATTGATTACATGAATCTTGTTTAAATGAATGTTGCATGAATGTCAACCTACAATAGTTCTCAATCACTTAATCGTAATCCACACTTGGACGTAATTAGATAATAGATTTTTTTTATATGGTATTTTATTGGGTGTTGTCCTTTATCCATAGCCCAATAATACTTGTCTCTAATTGGTAGACTGAATACACGGCACACTATTTCCCTACCTTGTAGTGTACCCTCTTTTCAAGACTCGCTTACATCCATTTCTATGAATGAATCCTTGTTAAGAAATTTGAATCATTTGGGAAAAATCAAATTGGTTGGGCACTTTATTATTAAGATACCATCAAGCCAATCCCCTTGATTCACGTACAACCTTGTATTTTCTATTCTTAATGGAATGACTAGTATATGGATTTAATTGTGGGCATGCAGTAGACTCACTCCAATGAAATTGATTTCTTTAAAATTTCCAAACTACTTGGTATATTTTCTATTATTCTTAATGGAATGACTAGTATATGGATTTAATTGTGGGGATGCAGTAGACTCACTCCAATGAAATTGATTTCTTTTAAATTTTCCAAACTACTTGGTATATTCAAATCATAGTTTGCAATGTATCTTTAATTTTGAATTAATTGAATGGGTATAGTTATATTGATATTTAAAAATATAGATATACTTTAACATTAGAACATGTTGTTTGATCAATGTTATATGGGAATGGTTTCATGCATCAGGTTAATGGAACAAATGTTAACCTGTGTTTATAATTTTTCCGTGTTTATAATTGGGAAGAATTTTGATTTATGTATTACTTCTCTGTATTTGTATTTGATGTGAATGGGCAAGGGAATGGCCGCATAAATTCTATGTAGGAACATTTGGATAATAGGTGATGAATTAAAATATTTATATTTTCTCAGTCAATCATAGAAAATAGTTTCATTTTCTCACTTCTTATTATGAAAATTAATAGAAAAGTTAAAATTTTATATTGCATTTAGTTTAATGTTCACATTTAGAGTGAATTCAAATTACATAGACATTAAATCCTAGCTTTTTGTAGAGATCCATGTTGGCATATCGTTTATGGATCACTGGCAACTACTATCTTCTTTTTCATTTGTTGAGGTAGATTATTGTTTCTGCGAGAGGGATATCATACTACACCTATTGAAGCAAAAAACATTTCTAGCTTCCTAGTATACACATAGAATGGATTATCTACTTCTACTACAAGGATTCCCTAACATGCCCCATAATGGGAAGGAACTTAGTAGGGTTTTGTACATGAACATAACAAAAGGTAACTGGAGATATAGGTTCCACATGCTAGTAATACTCCATAATTTACCAAGAGGGGTTACTACCGACTATGAACACTTTGTCACATTTGCACCCATGCTAGTCCTTAAATTATGATTCTCTATTTACTCTCTAAATTTGACATATTAGAAATATGACATGTATTATGTTTAAACATAGAATGGTTTAATAGGTTTATTAACCTATGAAGAATAATTGAGATGTATTGATGGATTATATCTCAATTATGTGGCCTCAACTTGCATGCTCTTGTCTACAAAAAAGCAAATGTTTTTCTGCAACTATGTATCCTTTCTTTTCTCTATTTTTCCCTTGAGGGAAATAAATGGTGATATTTTCTTATAATGAGACTTAGATGCCCTCAAGGAAAAAAATTCATTGATTTCAACATATGTGTTTCATTCATAGAGGACTTTCCTTGCATCACCTTTCCTTCTACCACATTATTTCCTATTTGGTATTCAGATCCATCCTTATCCTGATTATGGGTTTCGGTCATAAAAGGAACCAATCACAAAGTCAACATTTGAATTTGTTAAAGAACCACCATAAACTTATCCACCAACACCACCATTTATTCCACCTAATGAAGTATCCCATCTAGTTGGTTCAACATTTGTTTCAACAATAGTTGACTCAGGAGACCCAGTAGTTTGAGTGCTTGTGCCCTCAGATGAGCCAAAACTACAATCATGTTACATTTAAGGGGTATTTAGATATTCTCTTATTGATTCTAGTCCTTAATATAACTTATCTGTTGAGCCTTATTCGAATCACCATCTATTGGATTGATCATCATGTGAGTCTCAATGAGTTTCTCAAAACCAATACCTACAATTAAATTGACAACAATTAGAGTATTTGATGATGTTACTACAAGATAATTCCAAGAAAGACACATGAGATCCATGCTATTTTCATGGCACTTATTACTTGCATTTTTTCTAGGTTCATTAGATTAAAATAATTATGTGTATGGTTATTGGTAACAAGTTCATTCTTATATGGGTAAGTGAAAGCTAATGATGGTCTCTCATGGTATGTTAGTGGAAATGAAAACATGTAAAAACAACAATATGTTAACTTCAAGGGATTATTCAAGGTACTTTTATAATGAATTTGAATATGGCGTAACAATATGAAACATAGTAAACTGAATTAGCTTTTTGAATATACAACTTTTTTAATAGAAATTATGAATAATTATGTGAGATTCGAATTTTTTTCACAGTGGTATGCTATTTTTTGAGAAAAATATAAGGTATATGTCTTTGTTTGTGTAGGTGTTGAGTACCTTAACAATGATATTTCATTCCAAAAACTTATATAATTGTAGAGAACCTGTTTTCCTAGTGTGGTGTATTTTTTGGAAATTTACAATATTTATTTTATATTCATTGAAATTATCAAAGTCAATATATCCTTGAAATTACATTTTTTTGAGATCTTGGATATTAGTCTCCTCTAGTGTGGCATATAACTCATTTTAGAAATGGTTAAGCCGACAAAAAGGTGTAGCATAAATAAGAGAGGTTTGTATTCTAGGATTTTGATACTTGTGAACAATATTAATATATATATATATATATTTGGAATCTACATAGTTGACTCTATCTATGTCTGTAGTTTTGTCAAAAACTGAATTCTATAGCCTATTGAAAAATGATGTAAAAAATAAAGATATAGAGAGGTATTCACAAAAATAGAGTTTTTTTATCAATGTGCAGACCGAACCACTAAGTTTCTCATCCAAAATATAAACTAGAGGCAACCAATTCAACATACAACTTGTCAATCCTGCCCAAAAATTAAATTCAAAATAACTTCTAGGTGTTCTTATGAGAGTGCATAGGTTCCTAAGAGGATGAATTTACTATAGGAGCATGCAAGTGTTTTTAAGAGAATGTACGTTCTACTATAACATATTTCTT
>ML781720.1:340731-353260 GCA_009831015.1 Picea engelmannii
CTCTCTCTCTCTAACCCCCCTCTATTTCTCCTTCTCTCTCTCTCTCTCTCTCTCTCTCTCTCCCAGTCTCCTATACATTTTATGACCTAGACATGGAAACACCTAGACATCAGAGGGCATCGAAATAACTATACCTAGACTTAGACCTTGAATTGACATGCCTTGGAATCTCACATAAACTCCTTCTCTATACCCCCTCCCTCTTTATCTCCTCACCCACTCCCTCTACCCCTTTGTCCCTCCCTTCACTACTACCCCCCTCTCTCTTCCAGATATCTCCAACCCTTTCTCTCTATACTCATTGTTCCTCTTAGGCTTAGTCTCTCTCTGCCCCTCTTTCTCTCTCTATCTCTCCTCTATTTATCCCTTGGTATACGCCCCTTTCTTTCACTCTCTGTCTACCCCCATTTATATGTATCCCTCTCTCACCCCATTCTTCTCACTATCCCTCTATATATCCCCACTATTAAAACTGAAATTTTGCCCACAAATGGTTACAAGAATCCAACATCTTCAAAACACCTATTAGTTCATCCATGGCCCAGAAAATGCATTTCCAAAGGGCACAAAACTATACAAATGGTTAAAAATAAACATGTGCTAAGGATACAAATGTAGCGCACACACGTGCAATAGTCAAATAACACTGGAAAATCACATATGCACCCGATGTGTCACTGTGGATGCAAAAAACTGCGCACACCTCAGAACAATTCATTTATGATTTTGGTCGGCCTTCCACCCACTTTTGGTTCATCTCTCGAGTCAATTTGACACCCAAATCCAAATTGAATCCCAGTGGGGGGCTGGTAAAAGACCTAAGGGTGACCTAAAGAGCCCCTTGTTCACACCAAATACTAGTTGCATAATGCCTCAAAGATTTGTTATAAAAGGAGGCCATAGGTGCACTATATTTTCAAGGAATTCATTTGTATTGTTATGCTACCTAGATTCTCTTGGAGGATCCTCTTTCTTCATCAAGAACATACAAGAATCATTTGATTTAACCATTCATATCACCTCTTGAGTGAATGTGTTGTGGATTTTCTTCACCATTTCCTTTTAGTTTCCTACTTGTAAAAAGAGATCAATCATTGGGGGTTCAAGAGCCCTCCCTTGGAGGAAGAGGGTACCCATAGTCTCCCTTTCTCTTTGGTGTTTTCCACTAATAAAACTTATCCATTGGTGGCATACATGTTGTTTATTTTCTTGTTATATTTTCCTTATGCACTCTAGTTTAGTTTCTTTTATTGTTATTATCTTATTTCTTTGTTTATATCCTATGCATGATGTTTCTAACTCTTGCATTCAATGATGTCCTGCCCAACTAACCCAACTGGGCTTGTAAGCGTCTTGATTTTTCTCATTTAGGTGATGAAACAGATGAAACAAATTGACAACTCCACTGGGGATAGGTATCAATTTCCCCCCCATTTGGGTTGTTTGAGCACTTCATTTTGGTTTATTTAACTTGCAGAAACCATAATCGGCCCATGCCTGCCTGCAAGAAGCTAAATTCAGAGCTGAGTTGAGAGAATTTCATCCGAAATTTATTTCACAGCCATGTAATAGAAAGTGCATGGGTTTTTTAACCCACATTCACGTCTTCCGAGCACATGCGTGAAAACTACTGTGTTTCTCAGCACATTATGCGCACTGCACCAAAATTTCATTTTTAATTTGTGCATTGGCACCTAATGCGCCTCTATCTACTCTGCGACCTACGCATCTGTCCAAAAAATTATGCATTGTAAGGTTTTTTGGTGATTTGTTGGAGGCCCATAGCCTTCTCAAGTTTGATTCTATGCAGATTGTAATATGCACCACACTTAGATTCCCTCTCTACATGAAGGGTTAGTCAAGACATAGGCACTTAGGAGGTTAAAATCCATATTTTTTCCCTCTTTTTACTCTCATTTTCCCACATGGATGGCTTGCTTTGATTGTAAAACATTAAGTTGGAATCATTCAAATATCACATATATAAATACTTGCATTGGGACCAGAAATTGAATGTCAATCTTTGAGTATGCTCTTCTCTCGCGCCATAAAGCGATCTTGAGAATCAGAAAAAAAAAATTGAAGGAAAATTTCATATCCCTTAAAGACAACATCTTTAGGAGAGGACAACAACCCCCCTCAAGAATCCTCTTAGTATTTTTAAACAAATCTTAAATTTGTAAGGGCCCATACATGCCCACATGCTACAAAGATAGGACAGTTTTTGAATTTACTTTCTTATACTATATCACTGGGGAAGTTTAAAGGTTTTGTAACAGACACATACATGCCCACATGTCCACAATCTAGGATAGCTTTTGAAGATTTCATAGATTAAATCACACTAGGGAGTTAAAGGATTGGTAAGGACTCATATGTCCACATGCTAGTTCTCTAGGGACTTTAAAATTATGCAAGGTGGTACCAATGGAATTTATTAAATTAGGTAATCAAGACTTGTAAGGACCACACGAAGTCCACATGCAGCAAGGTGACACCTAACGTATTAAAAATTTGGCACACTCTCACTTTTTCACACACAAAGTCACTAATCACTCACATAGTTTTATCTAGAAATCGTGGAGGTTGAAGTAAGTTTAATCTAAAGGGATTCTGAGACACCCCACCCTTTTCTTGACGAGACTATCCACTCCCACTTAATTTCAACGAGATTGGTCCACACCCCCAATCTCACAAACAACCACATCTAAAATATTTCTAAAAAACTCATTAATTTTTCCTCCACAGGAGGTCCCAAAAGAAATATTCTAGTCTAGGTAAGATATCGGGGATAGGCACCAAATAACTACTCGTTATCTGGTTCTCACATCTTCAAACAATAGAAGTTGTCAAAACAAGGAGCTTTAAATCCTCCAAGTCAAGTGTTCCTACACCATAAGGCAGGGATATACCCATGAAAGGTTGAAGGCTGAGGTCCGACAGTTCTGTGTGTCCCCCCTTGACGCACCCACCTCTTGGATGGGATCCAGACCATCACCCATTTCTTAGGCTGAAAATCTAAATGCCCCACTTTGACTGAGGTACCTAATGACCAAATTTTAGGACATCTACCCAGGTGGAAATTGTGGGCTGCAATTGCACCTTGATCAGATTTTGTGTGGCTATTGGGAGATATCACCAACTCTTTCGGGATATGCACCTTCTACCCCTCATTATAACTGATTGTTTCATCCTTCACTAGTTTATCTTCTGGTGGCTTCAGACCCCACTATTGAGTTCTATTGGAAGGTCCAGTGCTATTTGAGAGGAATGAAGTTACGTCTTTTAGGACACAAGCATTTGTTTTCTTTTTTCTCCCACACGGATAAAAACCACCTAGTCACATGTATGCTTCTTTATAAATTGATTTATGTATGATGCTCTTGTGATTACATACGATTGTGAGATATATTGTGAAGGTCCAAAAATCATAGACAAAGACTCTTGTTCATTTATTTCTCTCATCACCATTTGCACACATCCACTTTGCTAGTCGAACATCATAGGGGAACCACAAAATCCCCATTGTTCTAGACGCTTTCTAAATCTCCCTCCCATTCTAGGGGGATTTCCTAGTCTTACCAACTTGTCACCTGCAACTTCTCACACTCCTGTGAGTGCTATTGTCTTAGGATCCACTTTTCTTGTTTCAACTTTACTTGGGTCCACTTCCCAAGGTCAACTATCCACACACTTTCCTTTACAAGGAAGCAAGGGACACACTTCTTCCCCAGGAGGAAGTATAACCCCACCTAGCTCCCCTCACGAGTCAGGGATACACAACACTCACACCATGGCTAGAAAAAACCCTCTTCTAGAGTCAGGCACACAAAACATTCCCACCATGACAGGAATTAATCCCCCACCATAACCCCATGTGCCATACTTCACTTCCCTCAACATACTGGATCTGACTAAGCTCACCAATGGTCCTATATTGCACGACCCCACATGGCCCACAATGCCTACCAAACTCCCTTCAGACATTCCCAAAAGAGGGAGACAACCTAGACAACCATATTATGACCTTCCACTTATGGTTTTCTTCAAACAACATCATGGACAAATCCATCCGCTTGATATTATTTCAACACACACTCACTGGCCCATCAACCAAGTGGTATGTAGAATAAAAAATTGGGTCCCATGTGACCTTTGAATCTTTGGCCAAAAAATATTTTACCTTCTTTAAACTACCAATACGTCATGAAAATGGTCTCGAACTACTCTCAGAGTTTAATAAAACCTTCACTACACACATCACTGACCACATTCATCAATGGCGTTGGCGACGTAGTCTATGCAAAGTAGAAGCCACTAAGCAACAATGCCTTAATTGGTTTCTCAAATCCTTTGTTTCCCTCCTTGACAAAGATGTGGCCACCACCTTCCCTCAATCTGAAGAATAAGACATCATCAAGGCTTAATAGTTCAAGCTCATTTATTCTTAATCATGATACTTATATACAGTACTACCTGATGCCCTGAGACCTGTGCCATTCAGCCAGGACAAACCTGGGATGTCTCACTCAACAGATGGATTTATTGGTACCACTACACACCACAATCCACACCTCCAACAACCACCTATGTATGGAACACCTAAATATCCACAGGTATATGGAGGGCCCCCTTATTATCATCCTCCCCTTTACCAACAATCATATCATGTTGTTCCCCCTCAGTCATTAGGGGCACCCCCACTATTACCCATGTCATATCCAATCTCTCAATCTAGTGCGGGTCGACCCCCAAACCATGGATATAACCCTAGAAGTAGTGGAAGTAACTCTACTTCCTATACCCCATATGGATCATATCCAAAAAAAAATCCATATTTTGCATTTCCTAGACTTCCCCAACCAGTTAATCCTCCACTGGGAGAACCACATGTCAGTGTCAACTTTCTTCAACCCTTTTCCATTCAACAGGTTCATACATTTGAACAGTTGAATACAGCCAATCCGACTCATAAGCATAAAGGACAAAATCGAAACAATGACAATCCACAACTAGGAGAGAATGACCCCCACAACCATCCCGCTCGGAGTAACCAATACCAAGACCCCCAAGGGGGCACTAGTAACAATCAACCACGACAAGGGAAGAACAAAAATATTCAGAATAACTTCCATTGTGCTATATGTGGTGAGTATGGACATTATACTCATCATTTCTCCCAGATTCCTAATCTCCAACGAATGAGGGCATCCAAGAACTCACAGGGACCTCCGAAACCATCTACCCTTCCACAGGCCTCACAACTTTTTTTGCAACCACCGCCTACAAATTTTTTGACAAACCCCATACCATACCAAGGTGTGATGAACACCCAACAAGTGATAAACACTGCCCCACCACAACTGGGGAAATATCCAAACCCAGGTGCCACTCAACCCAAGAATCTGATTGATTGCAGTGTCCTCCTCACCAGTGAGGAAATTCTTCTGCAAACTCATAACCATCAATAAGGTATGCCTCCCAAATATACCCCAACCACCTCAGAAAAACTACCAACTACATGCACCTTAGAAACACTGCCAACTACTACAGGACAATCATTGATGATTTCACGTCCTAACGCGGAACCCATTCCTCACATACCACGTATGCCTTTACGAAAGAATGTGCATAACCCTCATCCTAGGTATGCTCATAATTATAGTTTGGTTGATGACTTTTCCCGGTCTCTTGCAGCCATGTTTGTGTTGGAGGTACTCCAAACCTATCCATCACAAGGAAAATCCTTACTTTCTGCCTTGGGGGCATTCGACCCAGTTGACACACAGCTGATCACATTTAATTATGATAGTGGAGAACCATGTCTTCCTACCCAAGTAGCCTCCAGATACCAGTTAAGATCTAGAAAACCATATTTTATCGGTGTATCATTAATGAAGGTGCATTCACATGAATCATCTAAGCACGTATGGCATAAAATTGGCTCCCCCGATTTAGTACCCTCTACCATCACCCTTCGAGCTTATGACGGTCGACCAACATCTTCCGCAGGGCTTTGTCAAAATGTCCCCATAGAACATGGGGGAAAAACCATCTTCATTGACATTGAATTTATCGATGCCCATCTTGATTACAATATCTTGTTCGGATGCAACTACATGTATGCTATGAAGGCGGTCACCTCTTCTGTGTTTCATACGATGAAATTCCCCCATAATGGGAAGATCATCACCATCGACTAGCTTACACATTATGAACCTAACCCTTCTGCCAATATCGATAACATCCTCCCCCTAGACTGTGTTAGCTCAGATGATTTTCCAGTTGTCAACATTGGACCTGTATTATTCCAAGACCCATCCATGTTGGGCACTTATCAGGGAGTGCCATCGTTCCTAAAACCATCTTTTTCATCACAAGTGTGTGTATTTTCCTCTAAAGGAACAGATATTAGAGACAATAATCCTATCACTGAGTCCCCTCCCCATATCAAAGTTCCACCAGTTGAAGAAATACTACCTCAGGAGTTCCCTGAGAGCGTCATCGCAAGAATTATCATGGATTTCACCCTCCCCCAGGGCCACATCCCTGTTTGGGAGACAGTCCCCTAAGTCATTTCTCAAATCCCCTTCTTTTACCCCCCACCGGGTATACAAGCTTTCCAAGTAGCTACAACAATTTCCCTCCCCAATATGGTGCTGGAAATTATAGTATGGTATCGATATCCACCTGTGGTGGTCCCTCAACCATCCCTCCCTCCCCAAATAGAAGGAATTTCGATGCATATTCCAATACTTACTCCCACCACACCACCCACACCCCCACTCACTAGCACCACTACTCTAGTTGGGGGCAGACGAAAGAAGAAAGATCCCATTGCTCCACTACCTCCCCAAGTTCAACTCCCTTGCACCTTATGTGAAAGAAAAAGACACCCCACTCACAAATGTCCTTCTCTTCCTAAGCTACGCAGTTGTATCCAGCTTCCTCAAGAACCCCTTTTTCTTGCTAGTCCACCAGGTATGTCCCACGTTACTACAGAGTCATCAACCACATGCAAACAAACTATACAAACTGATTTCTCCTATGCCATATGCATTGAATATGGGCATTAAACTAATCCTTTCCCATATATCCCATACGTTTGCCACACATTAGCCGCGAAACACCACACATATCTGCCTAAGCTTCCTCCGACACTCCATACCAATTCTCCTGTGAATGTAATTCATTATATTTCTTCATCAGTCCTCCAACAAAGAGGAGGTCCATGTACTCCCACCAAAATACTGCCCAATCTCCCATAGTGTCAGTGAAATGGGGATGGAATTATGGACCCACCGTCCATATCTAAGCCCTTTTCTGCACTTTCATGATTTTGGTAGAGGAGCCCACACGCTTCATTTTCCAAACCATTTTCAGCCGCTTACACAGTCATTTTCATTAGGTGATCATTTTCACCATTCCCTGGGCCACCATCCATCCTCGGCCCTCGGGGATCATTTTTCTCACATCACGCCCAGGTACGCATGATCATGTTCAAAATTATCAAATAACTATTATCTATTCTTTCTCTTCAGATATTCTTCGTGTCGGGTATTTGGTTTTCATGTGTGCGGGTACTTGGTCACCACAAATTATCACGGCCCTTTCAGGGATAAGATCGTTATTGGCATGTAATCATTCCCTTTGAATATCAATTGCATATGCCAATCACACCCTCTGATTTTTGCCTCTAGTATTCCTCGATCCGGCTCTACAGTACTCACACCTCCGCTACATTTCAATACTATCACCCGGTAGCACTCTTCCCCACATGATTTGTCCCATTCATAGTCCCCCTTGCCACTTTGTCACTCATGTTGCTTTCACCCCCTAGGGATCAAAGTCTCGATATTCTTACGCATTTTTGAGAATCAACCACATACTCCTTCTCCTCATTTTGCTAGATTTCCCAATGGACTCCCAGGTTATCTCATCACAGTTGAACTTTGATTACGCCTCTGCAGTATCATCAACCCTCCATTTCATCCACAATCAGTTTTCCCATCTGCAAATTGTCCTCCATTCATTTTACCTAATACAGAAACCCACCTATGGGGCCTCCACCTCCTCCTATTTTCCATGCAACTTGTGCCCTCACAAGCCAATCCATATTGCACTGGGGCACCCATTTCTATATCTATACGCTCATCCAAAATTATTATTTATTCATTTGGTAATTGTAAAAATCCTAATTGTTTCCAGGATTTACATAGCTTTTTGTTGTCTCCCTTGGCGACCTTCTTTTCCTCGCAAATAAACCCATGTCACCCTTGGTTGGGGAATTCATTATCTTCTACCCCTATTGACATCGTCCATAAACCCCAAGTATCCCACAGTCAATGAACCCATGATCTTTGATTTTGTCCACTTTGTCACGCCTCTGGCACAATTTAACCCAAGTCTAGTCATCCCCCTGACGCTAGATTCAGTTTCATGATTATTGCCACTTATCCTTCACGAATATCCCCAACCAAGGGCAGTATTGAGTCTCCCCATATCTTGACTATTTCCATGTTCTTCATCAGTCCCTGATTTTATCCAGTGGATCTCATGAAGCCCTTTGCTTCTTGGATTCGTGTCTCCCTTTATGTCAACATCAGCATAGTTTCGAGAAGGGAAACAATATCTTGACTCTCATTCCCTTCATAATGAGGAGTCTCGGATGGCATAGGGAAAAACACCATTGTTCTCTTCTATCGTTGAACCCCACGACATTCGACTTCAACACTTTATCATGTCGCGGTGGGTCTTACTTTGTGAATATTGCAACTATTTTTATTTGCCAAAGACCTCTGAAATTTGATAGGCTATCAATGCCTGCATATCATCGACATTTCTTATAGGTGTCCTTGCCTCTTTTCAGAGTTTGTTCACTATTTGAATGTTCCTCTTCAATTATCAACATGCCCCCGAGGGCGCTGCAATCATCTACACCAACACATAACTTCAGTTACTGTATCCCACATTTTTGAGTTACATGACACTAGCATGGGGCATGCCCACCTCGTTTCTACACATTTTTGTTTTTCCACACCTTGCGAAAGGTTTCGGTTCTACAAGCTCCCCTCTCCCTCCAATGGGTCACTCTTGAAATCCCCTCAACACTCTTTCTTACACAGGTACTCTTAGTAGAAGAAACATTGATGTATTTCAGATATACATATGCTCTTAGCCTCACACATCAAGGGGCATCTGTTATCACTGAAATTTTGTCCAAAAATGGTTACAGGAATCCAACATATTCAAAACACCCATTAGTTCATCCATGGCCCAGAAAATGCATTTCCAAAGGGAACAAAACTATACAACTGGTTAAAAATCATCATGCGCTAACGATACAAATGCAGCGCGCACACGTGTGACATTCGAATAACACTGGAAAAGAACATATGCGCCTGATGCACGACTGTGGATGCAAAAATACGTGCACACCTCAGAAAGACACATTTATGATTTTGGTCGGCCTTCCACCCAGTTCTGGTTCATCTTCCAAGTCTATTTGACACCCAAATACGAGTTGAATTCGAGTGGGGGGCTAGTCAAAGACCTAAAGGTGCCCAAAAGAGCCCCTTGTTCACACCAAAGACTAGTTGCATAATTCCTCAAAGCTTTGTTATAACAGGAGGCCATGGGTGCACTGCATTTTCAAGGAATTCATGTGTGTTTTTATGCTACCTATATTCTCTTGGAGGATCCTCTTTCCTCATCAAGAGCATACAAGCATCATTTCATTTAACCATTCATATCACCTCTTGAGTGAATGTGCTTTGGAATTTCTTCACCATTTCCTTTTATTTTCCTACTTGTAAGAAGAGCTCAATCATTAGGGGTTCAAGAGCCCTCACTTGGAGGAAGAGGGGACCCATAGTCTCCCTTTCTCTTTGGTGTTTTCCACTAATACAACTTATCCATTGCTGGCATACATGTTGTTTATTTTCTTGTTATATTTCCCTTATGCACTCTAGTTTAGTTTATTTTATTGTTATTATCTTAGTTCTTTTCTTATTTCTTATCCATGATGTTTCTAACTCTTGCATTCATTTCTGTCCTGCCCATCTAACCAAAATGGGCTTGTAAGCATCTTGATTTTTCTCATTTAGGTGACAAAAGAGACGTAACACCCACTCTCTTTTCCCTCTCCCTCCCTCTCACACACTCTTTCTACCCGCTCTTTTTATTTCTCTCTCCCACTCTCACAGTCTAACCCCCTCCCTCTCTCTCTCCCCCTCCCTCTCTCTCTCCCACTCCCCCCACTATCTCTCCTCTATGTCTCCTACATCTACCCCTCTCTCTACCTCTATCTTTTTCTTCCTCTCTATCCCTCTCACACTGTCGCACACTCTCTTCACTACCCCTCTATGCCTTCCTCTCTCTCCCCCCCATACTCTTTCAAAAACACTCTTTATATCCCCTTTGTCCCTCCCACACTCTCACAAACTCACTCTCTGCGTCCCTTCTTTGTCCTGCTTTGTCTCCCTCTCACACACTCATACTATGTCAAGTTTTCTACATTGCAAGGAAATGCATGGTAAGGAAAAACATGGAATTGAACTAGACATGGAAAGGAATGTCAATACCTAGAACTAGATGTAGACCTATAATTAGACCATGAACTATACCAAGACATTTCCTCTCCATGCCTCACACTCTCACACATACTCCATCTCTATCCTCCCCCCCTTAGACTCTCTCACTCCCTCTTTCTCTCCCTCCATCTATTTCTCTCTCTCCTCCCTCCCTTTCTATGTCCCCTCTCCCTCATTCCCCCTCTCTCTCCCTCTCTTTCCCTCTCTGTGTCCCCCTTCCTATCTTCCTCCCTCTCCCTCGTACCCCCTCTCTCCCCCCCTTCTTCCCTCCCTCTCTCTATTTATCTCTCTCCCCTCCTACTTCCCCTTTGTCCCTCTGTGCCCTTATACTCCCCCTCTCTCTCCCTCCCCTCTCCCATCTCTCTCTCTCTCCCCTTGTTTTTATTATCACTCTCACTATTTCTAGTTGACCCTATATCTCTCTTTATCATTCTACCTCCCTCTTTATCTCTCTCCATCTCATTCTCAACCTCTCCTCTTCTCTTGTTTGATCTCTCCCTCCATCCCCTTATTTCCCTTTTCCCTCTCTCTCTACTCTATCCTTTGTACCCCACCTATCTATATTCTTATCTCCCCCTCTCACACTCTCACAAATTGTCTATCCACTTCCCTCCTCTATCTATCTCTCCCCCTCCCTTCCACTCTCTCTCTTTCTCTCTCTCTTTATCATTCTACCTCCCTCTTTATCTCTCTCCATCTCATTCTCAACCTCTCCTCTTCTCTTGTTTGATCTCTCCCTCCATCCCCTTATTTCCCTTTTCCCTCTCTCTCTACTCTATCCTTTGTACCCCACCTATCTATATTCTTATCTCCCCCTCTCACACTCTCACAAATTGTCTATCCACTTCCCTCCTCTATCTATCTCTCCCCCTCCCTTCCACTCTCTCTCTTTCTCTCTCTCTCTCTCTTTCTACCATATCTCTCCAAACTCTCTCTCTCTCTATTATCCCCATCTTGCTATCCCTCACCCTCTTCACACTCTCAAACACTCTCTGTCTCCCCCTCCCTCCCACTATCCTCTCTCTCTGTAATGACCCTAAATTGATAAATGGATAAAGATTATTAAGTAAGATTTAATTAAGGGATAATTGCAGTTAACAAACTAATAAATTAACTGTTGATCACACTTAATGACCTGTGAAATAAAATTAAATGATCAATGAAAAATGATATAAAAATGGTGGTGTATGCAGAGAGGGATAGCCATGGATCCCGAGAAGATAACGTATTAACTCATGACGAAGGACGAAGGACGGGGGGGTGGTTGTGGAGTAATTGCGTTAGTCGGTAGGGAGGAATAAGGGACGGGAAGAGGGGGATGTGCACACCATTCGGCGGGGATGGATGCTGCAGACTGTATTGCTGAGCCAGTGGTATTGGCCGAAAACCATTGCATTTTTCCGTGAGCAGAATTTCTATGCACTGTGGTATTTGTTGTGCACTGTGGTATTGGCTGTGAGCCTATTGTGTTCTCTGTGGACTGTTGGCTTGAGCGGATCAAGGAACAGAGTGTTCTGGACTATGGCTTTTGATAAGGGGAGGCACCGAGTTGCTGGAGGTTTTGGGCATGGAGGGCCAGGATATCCGTAGATATCCTGGAGCTAGGTAGTTTTCCTAGTTGGCAGGGAGGACAATAGTTTTGGGCAGTTATTTTCCTGCTTGTGGCAGGGTTGATCTGTGTAGAAGGGAGCAGAAAGGAAGCAACAAAGCAAAGAGGCAACAAAAATTTAGCATCATATCCAGGTACTTGTCAGGTTATGTATTTATTTCATACTGTACATCATTTAGTATTTATTCATAAATCTAGTTACTGAAGTTGATGTTATAAAATTCAATATTATGTTATGAAGTTTTGTTTCAGTTTACTTTCTTAAAATGTTTAGGAAACTTAATGACCCTTAGTAATATATGGGAATTACACTCTCTCTCTCTCTCTC
>ML781720.1:353492-365114 GCA_009831015.1 Picea engelmannii
TATCTACCTCCCTTCCCTCAATATCGACCTTCATCTCTCTCTCTCTCTCTTCTCCCCCTTCTCTGTCTCCCTCTCCCCCACTCTCATAAACATTATTTTTCTCTCTCTCCCTCCCATACTCTCTTTCTTCATCTCTCTCCACTCCCCTCTCTATCTTACTATATCTCCAACCCCTATCTATCTTATTCTCTAACTCTCACACTCTCATACACTCTCACTTTACACCCACTCTATGTATTCCTCTCTCTCCCTCTTATACTCTCACACACTATATCAAGTTTGGTACCTTGTAAGGAAATAAATGGCCTTGGCCTATACATTTCAAGAACTATACATATACCTAGACATAGAAAGACCTAGACATGGAAAGGAATGGAAAGACCTAGACTATAAAAAATGACCTAAAAATAGAGTTACACCGATAACATTACCTATACCATGACATAGAGATATATCTAGAGATATACCATGATCTAGACCTATACCATGACCATGAACATGACCATGACCTAAAACATGACATAGACCCCCCTAGCTCCATACAAGCCTTTGTATAACCTATACTCTACCCTTAAACCCATCCATACCAAGCCCTAAGTGAACTATTCCTATACCTCTTGTTTAATAATGATATTTTATGGATATTACCATTCCCCTACTATTTAATAATGATTTCACATGGTTTAATGATGATTACGGTATGTTGATTCTACCTTTTTATTTTAATATAGAAAATTATTTTAGTAGATTCAATATTATTTAAATGGAATATATATCCTTCTTTCATTGTTTTTATTAATTCATTTTTAAATTGTTCTATCTTTCACATTTCTTACCTTTTCGCTGATTTGATTTGAGTGTCAGGTTTCCTCATGTCTCTCTTGGATTTCCCATTGCTTGATTTTATAGTATTAGAAATCCATGATTGATATTTTTTCTTATGAGATTTGCATAGATTATGTATTACTAGAATAATTACCTACTTTTACATTCTTCAAGGTTAAACTGTTGTCTTTGGCCATTTACAGCCTAGTAACAAGCATAAAAGGTTAAATTTCCTTTATTTTGTATTGTTTGTAATCAATGTTCGACATGCCCTAGATTGTGTACAACAAAATCCTTTTCTATATTTACTCTCTCACACACACTCTCTCTACCCCCCTCCTCCCTCGGTCTATCCCCCTCCCTCCCACCATCTCTCCTCTCTCTTCTACATATAAAATATCTCTTCCACCTCTCTTTATCTACCCCCCCTCTTGGTATTCCTCTCTCTCCCTATCACACTCTCAAACAATACATATCTACCCCCCTTATCTATTTACATATTCCATATAACCCATGCTCTCTCTCCCCCACTATCCCCACCTTACTCTCTTTTCCTTTATTGAACCCCCCTTCCTCTCACTCTCTCTCTATCCCACCTCTATACCTACCTCTCTCTCACTCTCACATGCTCTCTTTGTCTTCATGTCTCCCGCTCTCACATTCTCTTTATTAATCTCTCTCCACCCTCCTCTCTACATCGCAAGGAAATGAATTCCCTTGACCTAAATATGTAAATAATTATACCTAGACCCAAACATATATAAACCTAGACATGACAATACCTAGACCATTGCCTAGAGATATATGATGACGAGGACATAGACCATGATATAGACCTATATATTGACCTAGACCATGATATAGACCTATATGTAGACCTAGACCATGAACATGACCATGACATAGGCCATCATCTAAACCCCCCTAGCTCCAACTAAGCCTAGGAATGACCTATACTATACCCTTAACACCTCCACACTCAAGACCTAAGTGCAATATACATATACCTCTTATTAAAGGCCCCACAACCCTTGCACCCACATCTTGGTGCTCTAACCATTTCCCTATGCTTCAAAACACTTTCAATCCTAAGCCCTTAGGTAATAGTTGTCCCGAAACCCCTACATATGTTTATTCATAAATATGTTTGGTCAACAATAAATGTTATATCTATTGCATTAAGAGTGTGCACATGCTTTTGTGACTTGAAATCCTTAAGGTTGGGTTCTCATGCCTACCCAACAAGTAAAGGAAAGGCAAGAAATGGCATGACAAGGAAATTCATCGAATGGCATGGCATGTCAAGGAAAATCATGGCATGCCAAAGAAAGGAAAGTAAAGGAAAGGAAATACAATGCAAGTCAAGCCAACAGAAGGAAATTCAATGCAAGGCATGTCATTGCATGGAAAGGAAAATCATACCATGGAATGGAAAGACATGGCATGAAAATTCAAGGTATGACATGGCAAGGCAAGGCATGGTATGACATGTCAAAGAAAGGCAAGTTAAGCCAAGGAAATTCATGGCATGATAAGGCATGGAAAGGAATGGAAAGGAAATACAATGTAAGACATTGCATAGGAAGTCAAGGCAAGACAAGTAATGGAATGGCAAGGAAAATAATGTCATGGCATAGAATGGAATGTAAAGGAAAGGGATGACATGGAATGGTACATAACGGTATTGTATGGAAAGGAAAAACATGGTATGGAAAGCAAATTCATGGAATGGAATGGAATAGGAAGGAAATTTATGGAAAGGAAGGGCATGGAATGGCAAGGCATGGAAAGGAAAGGAAAGGCATGGCTTGGCATCGCATCACATGGAAAGGCAAGGAAATCAAAGGCATGGCATGGCAAGGAAATTGAAGGTATGGTATGGAATGGAAATGCATGGCATGACAAGGAAAGGAAACTCATGGAAATGAATGAAATGACATAGCATGAAAAGACATGGCATGGAATATAAAGGAAATTCATGACATGGAATGGAAAGGAAAGGGATGGAAAGGAAAGGAAAGGAAAGGAATTACAAGGCATGGAATGGAAAGGAAAGGAATGCCAAGGCTTGGCATTGCATGGCAGGGAAACGCAAGACATGGAAAGGTAAATAAAGGCATTACTTGCAAGACAAGGCATGGAAAGGCATGGAATGGCATGACATGGCATGGAATGGCATGACATGGCATGGAATAGCAAGGAAAGGAATGACATGGAATGGGAGGGAAAGTAATGACATGGTAAGGAAAGTTAAGACATGTAAAGGAATGGAATGTGTTACACATTATTTTGGTCCCCTGATGATGATTCTACAAGCATGTCTTCAAGCTCTCAAAAGGATCTTTTGCATGAGAAAAATAACTAAATTATTCCCCTACAAGGTTTGTTTTTAGAATGATGTCGCAGGCTAACAGTAGTACACAGTGCGAAAATCCTTGATTTTCACAGGCTTCTCTATACCTAGGTCACGGGGTTTCCGTAGGCTACTATATTGGCAGGGTGCGACGATGTTTGGAAGCTAAAGAAAGGAAGAATTTCATGAAGGTTATAGAAGGATGATATTCTAGAATCATAGGTGGTGTTCATATGATTGTGATCCTACTGACTTCTTTGATTCGGTGGGATCATCCTCATCTCTTTAACAACTTCTCCTTCTCCTATATAATGATAGGTTTCTCATGGAAAAGGTTAAGCAATATTGAGCAAAGAATTGCTGAAAGAATAGGCTGAAGACTGTGTGAAGGATCCTGTTGCAACTGATGCTTGAGGTTTTCGTTTGTTCATCAATATTTTTTGGACCATCTTCTTACAAATTCGGAGCAACTGTACATGTGTGTTGGAACAAAGGACCACTCAAAGGGAACTTGTGACATCAAGGCAGTTTGGTTGTATATTCCACTTTTACTTAATATAATACGGTAGCATGTTTCTTTCCCATAAAATCATTAGCATTTTATTACATGACTCCTTGATCACATGTTTAGGTTTTCAATGAATATACTATTGTTGCTTTCACTTTGGTTGGTTTTTGTCATTGTATATTTGATATCACAAGAGCACCAAAGAAAAGCATGGACACCAAAGATGTAAGGAAGCGATATCTAAAGGTATGTCATCCATTGCTTCTTTGGTAGTAAATTCAATGATTGTAACTTAGGGAAAGCATCATGTACTGTCTTGTTTTGTTATAGATCTAGGTGGATATAGGGAGATTAGTTTATGTCCACATTCACCAATTTATCCAATAACATAATGGAAAGGAAATCCATGGTATGGCATAGAATGGCAAGGAAAGGAAAGGAGTGGCATGGAAGGACAAGTCTTGGCAAGGCATGGAATGAAAGTAAAGGCATGGAAATTCATGGCATGAAATGATGAGGAAATTCATGGCATGATATCTCATGAAATAACAAGAAAAGGCATGGCTTGACATGGCAAGGAAAGGCATGTCATCGAAAGTCAAGGCATGCCAAGGTATGGCATGGCACGGAAATTAAAGGCATGGTGTGGTAAGGAATGGCATGGAAAATCAACGCACTCCATGGCATGGCATGACTTGGAGAAGAAAGGAGAGGCATGGAAATGAAAGACAAGACATGGCATGGAAAGGAAAGGCATGACATGGCATGGAAAGGTAAGGAAATGCAAGGAATGGAATGACATGGCTAGTCAAGGCATGGAAAGGAAAAAAACACTTCATTGGATGGAAATGAAATTTGTGATATAAAGTTAATTCATATGTCCCTGAAAAAAAAAAAAATTGAGATGAGAAATGTTCCTTTTTTTTGTGATTATTGTTTCATCATAGTCCAAATTTTGATTTGAATTTGTCCTTGCATAATGTTATGGAAAGATATATTTATTTTTGTATAGGTTAAAATGGGAAGCTACATGGAAGTACATGTAAGGAGGGATTAGTCTATTTTAGATCATTACTAGTGGTGTTATATGAATTTGTAAATGTAACGACCTGTATTTTGGGCTTAGAAGATTAGAACTTTGATTTCTATTTATCTTATTGATTCATTGCTTTGTATTTGTTGGGTTTATCTAGAATCATATAGACATTTGATATGCATATATATGGATCTATTTATGTGTTGTGGGATATTATTTTTATTGTTATATGTTTATGATTATGATAGTTATGTTATTTGTTTAAACATGCAAATTGAAATGTTGAACTTTGGTATGTGGATACTAGTTCAAAATGATGTTGTGAATGTATAATATAAGCAAGGAATTATGAAAATAAGCACACATTTCTTAATTGAACAACAATAGAGATAAGGATTCTCATATGGAATTTGTAATGTATATGCATGGACATGAGCTATACAATATTCAAATGACTAAAGTGTTGAGGTGACCAAGGCATGGCATGGCATGGAAAGGAAAGGCATCACATAGAAAGTCAAGGAAAGGCAAGGCATGGCATGCCAAGGAAACGAATGACATGGAAATTCAAGGAAAGGACAGGCATGATATTGAAAGTAAAGGCATGGAAAGACAAGGCATGTCATGGAAATGAAAGGCATGGGATGGAAAGATAAGGAATAGAAAGGCATGCCATGGCAAGGTAAGGCATTCCATGCAATGGAATGGTAACATATGGCATGGCATGGCATGGAAAGTCAAGGGATGTCAAGGCATGACACGGTAAGACAAGGTCTGGCATGGCATGGCATGGAATGGAAAGGAAAGTCATGGCATGGCATGGAAAGGAAATGAAAGACGTTGCAAGGAAAGGCAAGGCATGGCATGGAAGGGAATGACAAGGCATGGAATGGAATGGCATGGTATGGCAAGGAAAGACATGAAATGGAAAGGAAAGGAAAGACATGACATGGAAATTCAAGGAATGGTATGGAATGACATGCAATCTAATGGAAAGGCATGGAATGACATAGCTAGAAAAGGGGTGGTATGTCATGGGAAGGAAACATGTCATGGAAAGGAAAGGTATGGCATGGAAATGAAAGGAAAGGAAGGACAAGGCATGACATGGCCAGGAAAGGCTTGACAATACATGGCATGGAAAGAAATGGTATGGCTTGGCATGGAAAGTAGAGGAAAGACAAGAGATCACATGGAAAGGAAAGACATGGAATGGAATTGCATGGCATGGAAGGGAAATTCATGTCAAATCATGGCATGGAAAGGAAAGGTTATACATGGAAAGGAAAGGAAAGGAATGGAAAGTAAAGGCAAGGTGGGGAAATTCAAGGAAAGTCAGGGCTAGACATGGTAAGTCAAGGAAATGCATGTAAAGGAAAGGCAGGGAAAGAAAAGAAAAGAAAATGAAAGGAAAGGTAAGGAACAACAACGAAATTCTAGGAAAGGTAAGGGAACAAAAGGAAAGGCAAAGGAAAGGCTAGTCTAGTCAAGCAAGGTAAGAAAATACAAGGCAAGGAAGGGATAGGAATTGATCACATACTTTTTTGTGGATTCCCCATCCACTTGACATCTTGCACATTCATCCATGGTGTTTTATACCTTTGGATTCACACATGTGGAGTGGTTGCATGCATGCACACTCTTGGAGGTAATATTCCATCTAGACACTTCGAATTTTAATTGGCTTGATCACAATTTTTGGTGGCATGTCTCCTTCATGAACATTATTTGGTGCATACTACTACTATTTTAGGATGAGGTTGAATTTATTTGAAGAGGATAATGTATACATGTTGTAACATTGTAAAACAAGGATTGAGGAGAGATATAACTAATTCATTACTATAATATCTATTTGACTTGTCATCAAGTTAGTTAGCAAATTGTCAGGCTGCTAAATTGAAGCTTTTAAGTGACCTGATACACTAAATTGTCAAACCAGGGTTGGTAAACTTCGAGCTGATACACAGTATGTGCAGGCAAGCGTCTAGTCTCTATCTGAATGCTATTCTAAGAATAAAACACACACCTATTCTGAGAACTTGAATTTTAATGACTAACTTAAAACTGAGCATTTCCTATCTAAATCATCAACAGAAAAACAGTCTTGTACTCCGATGCTGATACTGCTATTTCTATTCAAAAGCGCAGTTCTACAAAATCATTCTACCTCTATGTTCAACCATCTACCATCAGCATTTTCGTTTAAGTCATGACACACAGTGTATTGTTGAAACTGTATTCATTCTGAGCATCCAAAACAAATCTAATGCTATCTATAGGAAAACAGAGTATTATGCCACTAACTAGTACCAGGAGATCCTTTTGTTCTAATCGTGACCTAACTGTTCTAAGCATGCAAGGAAACTACTGTCTAACAAAACAAAATGCATGCTACTCGATTTACATCCGAAGTGAAAACGAAAAACAAACAACCGTATGCATATTCTAACCTGACAGGCATCAGTCTTGTGTTCAATATTCAGCAATGTCAAAGATAATGATGCGCTATAATGATTCAATTGAGGAACAAATAAACACAATCCTGAAACTTTTAAAGTGTCATGTAAGCAAACATTCACACGCTGTGATGGATTGAAGCTATGATAAACCGAAACAAAATTTTCGAACGCTAAGCTACCTCAGATGCGAGCTGTAAAATATCGAAATGAACTAGGGCTAAAGCAGCAAAAACTAAATCTATTGAAAATTAAGGCAACGACTTGCACCAGTTTGGCGGGCCCAACCAAATGGCACAAACGTTGTGGAAAACGACCAGAGCCGACTAGATCATACGATGCAAATACAATGTAACTCCATGCTTCATTAACTCATCAAAAAAACAGTATTCAGATCATATGACAGTCAAAATAGATCAACAACAGTTTGTATTCAAGACATAAGTTCATAGCATAGTCCAATAACGATAACAAACGACAACTGTAATAGTAACAGTAGTAGTAGTAACCCGTTCTCAGCAGTGAACATGGGTTTATATCCAAATCCTATTGTTTGTAACAGTCTAGACAAAGAAAACATAAAACAACGGATCCCTGATCCGAGAATAGTCTTGCAATCAAACTAAAAACGTATTTCACAACTTCGTGACACGTAGTGTCACAAAGTGTGAACGCTGAAGAATAATCGATCCAATTTCATCATTAGGCCTTCGAGCACTTCTGTGGCAACGACTCCAGCTGTCCTACGAATCTTCTATCTCTCATTCGAACCATAACGCACACCATGATGCATCGATCCCGAACGGCTCCACTGGTACCTCCACGGTGCGAGTTGGTACCTGGTACCGGCATCCTGTTCGAAGAATAGCAATGGTACCTAACCCAAGCGATATCAGTTCCATCATCAAATTAAAGCATTAAAATGCATAATAATAGCTTGAAATTCAAAGATACCTTAGGTGACCCCTTTGAATGGTAAAGGGATGTTGATTATGTCAAAATGAGGTCAAAAAGGGTGGTACTGGCATATAGTTGGAGGTCTGTTGTATATAGTATAGGCAAAGAACATGGTCAAAACCGAGGACCAACATACCCCCACACTGAAGTCCTTGCCTGTCCTCAGGCAACAAAAATCAAAAACTTGGTAGCCATCACAAGGTTGCAGCAGCTGCAACCAGCATCTGTAGTCTTTCTTGCTTCTTCAGATTTCTCATTTGTTTCTTAAGGACCCTGTTGATTATAACATGTTTCTTAGCAATCCTCCGAAGCTGCCTGTTTCTTTTGACAATATATTTCTTCCTCTGCTTTTGTCTTTTGATTTTTGAAAAAAGGTGGGTCACCCTGAGCTTCAGGAGTTCGTTTTCGGTTTTAACATGTCTGTCCAGTACATGGTACTCATGTAATTTCTCCTTCAGTTTATTGTTCCTTCTTTCTAGCTTCGTCACCATTGGCTTCAAGGTTCGGCTGGAGGAGATTTGGCAGTGAGTTTCAATCGTCTGGTCTTGGCCTGGCTGCGGTGAGGGGCTAGATGCATGAGTGAGCTCTTCGGGGCTTTGAACAGGGGTGTGGAATTTATCGGAGTTATGGTCTGAACTACATCCAGGAGTAAACTGATCTGGGGTGTGCTCGTAAGTATCAGTTGGATCAAAGTTACGATCGGGGCTGAGTTCCTGGTTGTCAATTGAGTCTGGATGAACGGGGCTGAGTGTAGAAGTATCAACTGGATGGGGTTCAGGGGTGAGCTCTTTAGGTATCTGATCGGGAGTACCGGCTGGTTCTTGAACGGATTCATCTTGCACAACTTTCTTAGGTGTGGTGGCCTGCCGATTGGTCCTACGATTTTTCCGAATGAGCTGAGACAACGTCCACATCATCTCGGATGGCTCCGGGGCCTCCTCGTGACCATCTGTTCTTTCCATCCTTTCTTGCGTGGGGTATATGGGGACCGAGTTGTCCATCCCCGACAGTAGGCTTTTGCATTTCCTCATAGGGTTCCTCCTAGGCTGATCAATTGACTCAACTAGCTCCTCCACATCGATTATATTATCGATGACTGGGGAAGAACTCGGGACTGCAACGTTTACCTCCGTAGGTGTGGTGGCTTTCCCAACTTCATCATTGATTTCTACCTTGTCGTCGATTGGAAGTTCGGGCTCAGGGTTCTCAGCAGAGTTTTTAGTTAGGGTCGTGACTTTCTTTATCTTGGGGGTCGACTTTTTATGTGGGGAGACAGGCTTCACCTTCTTAGCTTTCGATTGGGCCCGAGCGAGGGTTTTAGCAACAAAGAGGTCCCAAGTCTCTTGCTTTTTTGACAGTGCACATGTAATCAATATCTTAACTAAGCCGAAATGAAATAGACTCCCCCTAAACTCACTAACCCTTTGAACCTGCTCAGCCATCCTTTTCAAACTTTTTAACAGGAAAAATGGTACGTTCAGCAAAGTACCTGTGAAGTGCAGTAGGAGTCGGGCGTGACAGGGGAAGATAATGGTGTATCGCCCCTCGCACCTTAAATAACGCTGGAGGACGATCAACAGTTGCACCCACTGTGGCTCTAAGCAAGCCCGAGACGTTCCCTCGGTCCATTTTGTGTTCCGGTACTGGGGTTTTAACAATTGCGCACAGAGCTCCTTATCCACGGGTTGCCCCTTCGTCCACCTCTGGCCGGTGGTGGGTAACTGAATCGCCTCTACGATAAAATCCTCTGTGACCCTGAACTCCAATCCGCCCACCTTGGCGGTCTCACCATCGAAATGCAGCGCGAATTGCAGGGTGATGGCGTCGTTATATCCATTGATTTTTTTTAGAAATGGTTCCCACCCGGCTTGCTTGAAAATTTCTCTCGTGGCCTTATATTCTGGAAGGGCTTCCAGGTCAGCATAGGTTTCTGTTTCATGGTGGTTGGTGAACATAGCTTTTCTTGGCATAACAGGGAGAGTCGATCGTTAGCAATGGAGGTTGGTTGAGGGCGACAAGAGCGAGGAAAGGGGAGAATGCAATAGGGAATTTGGTGAAAGGAACAGTCAGGACGAAAATGATATGAAGAGATTTGGATTGCTGTGGAATTAGATGGGGTGTCGAGTCATGATGGAGGTTGTACGAGGGCGTTAAAATTATTATAGCCGAGTCAAATCGAATCAATTCCCGGTAATGGTGGATGTTTATGACACGAAATGTCAGGAAGGTTCAGTAATTAGGTACAACTCGTGAACATAATGAAACGCTATGGAGTGATTAAGGTACCTTTTAGTTCAAACATTAATATGCAGCTTAATACAATAAATCTATATGAACTTAAACGCACCTGAGTTACCTTTACCATTACCTTTACCCAATGTTATGCAAAATTTGCTGTGAAATTATCGTTTGAGGCTAAGTCTGGATTTGAAGGCACGCAAAAATTATAGCTGCTCTGGTCTTTTGATGATCCTGTAACTGCTAAAATCGGTACTGGTACTGACTGGTACCACTGGAATATTCGCGGAATCTGAGTTGCATTACCACTGGAATATGCAAGTCTTGTAGCAGAATTGCCTTTCGAAGTTAAGTCTGGAGTTGAAAGGCACAAAAAAAATCGTAGCTGCGCTGGTCTTTTAATGAACCTGTAACTGACTGGTACTGACTGGTACTACTGGGGCGTTCAGGAATCTGTAGAAGAGTTTGAACAAATAATACCATCCTGAAAAAACTTCCTGTATATAACAGCAGAGTATCTTAGGATGACCCCTGAACCTGGCTTCTTGTTCTGTCTGAGAAAAATCAAATGAAATCATGTCTTCAATCAACTTCAAAGCTTCACTCCTGGTACAAGTCTGATTTGTGTGAATAGATGTGCCGAAGTTGAACAAAAACAGAAATCATCGGATTACCAGCCATTAATGAATGCTGTCAACCGATGCGAGATGACCCACCTGTGATGTCAATGGGAATCAAGGTACCTACAGCACATCCTAAACAGGTACAAATAGAGGTGTCGAGGTCGAGTCACCTGTAGGATCCATCAGCCAAGAGACATTGGTGTATTCCCATGGCTGTTAGCAAAGACATCTGCCATTGAGGCATGCAGAGTCCAGGGTGTTGAGCAATCTCTGATCTCTGCTCCAGATAAGGTGCTGGTGTCGATGGAGTGAGATTTGTTGAAAGGTGGACCTTAACATATTACACATCATCCAACGCGAGTGTAGATAAAAAAAAAATTGCAGACACAATCTTTTTTGAACAGTAATCACCTGCTTGTGGATTTTATGAGCCCAAGCTAGTTCATGCTCATTGCTTCCTCATGTTTAGAGAGTCTAAGAAAATGCCAAAAGAAGACTCCAAGGGGGTTTCTTTCCCATAATAATTCACCAGGTCTGGTAAAGAATAATCCTTCCTGATAAATGCCCCTTCATATTTTAATGAGCAAACGAAGGGAGCAAACAAGCTCGAATGTACCTGGTGC
>ML781720.1:407494-453216 GCA_009831015.1 Picea engelmannii
TCTCCTGCATATTTCAATTTAAAGTTTATATTAAAAAACATAACCCGAACACAAATTTACTAAATTATATATACTTGAATGTTCATCTTATATTAATCTAAATTTATGTACACATACCTATAGGTGATTCATCTTCTGATTCAGTTTCGGTTTCAATGTTTTCTTCGACATTATGAGACACATCTATTTCTGTTTTTTGAAAAACATCAAATTCTAATTACAATCAATTATATTATTTACAATATTTTTAATTTGAATTCTATACTTTGAATTTTTTACTTTCTGAATACAGTCCCAAAGTGTGTTGTGTGCTTAATCATCATATCTTCATGCATACCTGGTTGAACTTCTTCTAGTCCAAAATCTCTATTGACATTATCATCGTTTATTTCTTCAATATTCGCATGTTCTTGTTTCTTTCTCCGATAAAGCTCTTTCCTTTGCTCGATTTGGCGAGTATCATCTCGAGTGGCATCATATTTTCTCTTGCACAAACTTTTGTTTCCCATGATTTTTATAGTTATCCGTAAAATATATGTTCAACAAAAACTTCACCTTGAAAAAATGCTCAACATTTATCTTTCAACCCATAAATTGTTATTCCAATAAAAACTAGAACAAACATCATTTACCTTATTCAAAAAAAACCAAAAATATGATTCGAAACTTTGTTGAAGTGTCTTAAAAAACCACCATGTATCGATATCAATCCTCCGATTAAGCCTATGGAACAGAGGGAATAAAGAAAAAAAGAAAAGAATATAGCGACAATCAATAATAGAAGTGCTTTGAAATCCTTATCCTCGAGCTCATATCTTTTTGTTCTTTTGATGGATTGTGTTAAATTTGTTCGGTTGCAATCGTATTTATACCATTTGGCGTGAAAAAAACTTAAACGACGTGTTGTTTCATATTTTTAAACTTATACGACGTGTTGTTTCATATTTTCCGACGGTCGAAATTCGTCCGAAAGTCTTTCGGCCGAAAGATCGGGAAACCGTTTAATTTAACAGATTCCGTTAGATTTTAGTCTTTCATCCGAAAATTTAATGTTTCGGCCGAAATATATTTTCGGCCAAAAACATGAAATTGCAACTGAAAACCAAAACCAGAGAAATGCCCCAAGCATAACTAAACTTCAGAGGTTGCGGACTCCTACAAACAATGAGAATTTGGTTTCGAAAATGACACCAGCATTTCCAAAATTGAATCTACTTTCAATTCATATGATTTGTTTTCATTTTCCTTATTTTTATCTAATTTTATTTAATTTTTAAAAAAACTCACTACATGATATTTTCAGTAGACATTATGATTTGGTGAAATGAAATATCGGTATCTCAAAAAATATACAGTGAAAAAATTTGAAAAAAATATATTCATAATCCTTAAACTGTTCTTTTCAAAAGGGTATTTTTAAATTTTAGTTTTAAGTAAAAATTAAGATAGATACAAGTTGTAGAAAAACATGTATTTAAACTCTGCAACGTTTTCAGCTTGGTCAACTTCAAAAAATTCTAGAAATTATAATATTCATCCGCTAAATTCAAAATAATAGTCATAATAAAATAGAGTCTTTGTAGATTGTTGCAGTATATTTTGTTTCTTCAAAACATAAGTTTAATAATATATACATTGTTGTAGAAATAAGTAACTCGTTATCATTCATTTCGTGTTTAAGAAACATATTGTTAAACAATTGCCAAATTGACATATCAAATCGTGATAAAAAAAAATTGAAAAATAGTAATTGGAAAGCTAACACAATTCTTCACAAGTTTTGTTTTTACGGTAAAGTGAAATTCTAAATAAAAAAAATACTTTTATATGTCGGAAGTTGAATAACTTGTGAAAATACTGTTTTTTTTCTCATAAAACAAGCAAAAGTGTAACCCACCTTCATGATTTCACCCCCTAGTATAGTCTTTCAGGAAGTTACAGCAGTGAAATACCACCTAGTATGAGTTAACTAGTCTATCAGTCTTCAATTAACTGACTAAAATAGAGTGAACTGAGGAGGATATTATGGAATCATGATTAATGCACTAGTTTGGTGATGATCCGAAGGACAATGCACATTAGTTGGTGATAATATCAATGCTTCATGGTGATAATCCCAATGTAGCATCTAGACTCCACTCAACTGATCAAACTGAAGTGAAAACTGAAGAGAATATTCTCCGAGAGGAATATTCTTCCTAAACTTTAGGAGACTAGATAATGACTAATAAACATAAGCAAAACCTTAGGAAAAATAAATTATAGGCGTGTGTGAAGTACTCCAACATAGAGGCCATCAAAACTAAGAAGAGGTTTGTGTTAGATGTGAGCCCCTTCCCATGAATTCCTTCCCTTTCATAGATTACAAGAGAAGAAAGATTATTCCAAATGAAAATAACCAACCAAAAGCTCAAATAATTCTATCTCGAACTGAAAAATAGGATACGGAAAGACAGATGTTGAGTTTTCTTTCTTGAATATTCTATCTATATTTACAAAATTGACTCTTCTTTCTACTCTTTTAGGCCACTATCATGATGTCAACCAAATTAATTCTACTGAGGAGCTTGTTCCTAGGTTGAACTATAACTAGTTAATGAACCTATGTTAAGTGACCTAAAAATAAAGCTAGTAGATCTCATAGATTCACCATTGGATCATCTTGTGAGAGAATAGACAAAGGAAATTGTTTAATTAGGAATTGATATAGAACCAAATATAAGGCATATCTCAAATGGTAAAATGATACAAGTGTAATCCATTGACCATATACTACTTTATACCCACATGGTGTCAACCTAATAGAACGTCCATAAGGACATGGCAAATATATTATACCAGATTACTAGTTTATCTCATGGCTAATACATGTAATGTCGCCATCTAGTAATCCCAACCTCAATATGAGTATCTATGACTAGAAGATTATAAATTTTAGACCACATAGTCCAAATATTCATAATAAAAACTAATTAACCTTCCCAAGAGGGGATATAATTTGATATAACGAATTTGTAGGTGTGAATAATTAAAATATAGTGCAAACAAAAAACATAGTAAAAAAGAACATGCATAATACAATGATTTTCATAATACAAAATAAACATAAATATTTCATATTGATAGACAAAAATTAGGAACTTATCTGTTTATTTAAGAAGGTCCAAGAAAATAGTGTTGTAATAGTGATTTTCCACACAATCATAGGTTTCTAGTATAGATAACACCCCCAAAATAGTTTATTAGACCACTAAGGAAAAGGAAACAACCAAATGCTTCTCTCTCTCTCTCTCTCTCTCTCTCTCAGAACAACACATTTAATATCTCTCTTATCCCTTGAACTCACTACAAATAATTACACACATCTCATCTAACCATCAATCGGGAAGGAACTATTTTCGACTACCCAAAAAAAAATAAGGAAGACATGCCTTTTGTCTTCTCAAAATTCCCTCATAGTACCCTTCCTTACAATTCCCTTCAATGTGTGTAGAAATAGACCAATTTGTTATATTATTTCAAGGAATTATCCATTGAAACAATTATTCTCTCTCCAGTATTCCAAAGGAAAAAAATGTAGAGTGGGTGAATGTTTCCTCACTTTCCCAACCTATATTCTCACCTACAACCATATCTCTTTCATCTCAAGTCTTCATTTTTCTCTAAAACGTCATGGTTACAGTCAAATTCTATATTTCCCATGGATAGACATGGAACATATCATGAAAAAATGAAAACGAACCCTATGGGAGAGTGTTCGATTGAAACTCCTTATTCCTTGGAAGGAAAGTATTGGTTAAATGATCCGGATTATTTTCGGCATGAAATGAGAGCGGAGATATAATAAAGAAATGCATAGAGATATCGCACATATCCAATAATATAATAGAAATATATCAGAGATGCATCCATAAACATAGAGATACAATAATACATGATTTCTATTAATGAAATAAATGTACAGAGACTGTAAAAATACAGAGTGAAAGACTCGCTAGAATGGTGGCAGCTTATCTCTGAGAAGAGATGTGACTGCTACTCGCACTCGCAAGAAGATGATTACAATGAGGCTCTAAAGTCCTTTTTACAATAAGAAAGAATGTCAAAAACCCTAGTCATCCAAAAACCTAACCCTAGGAGATGAAGCGCCAAAAGTCATGTGCGCCCCATTTGGGTAAGTGAGTACATCAACTTCCCGGGGTCATAACTTTTGCATACAATCTCCATTTTAGGTGTGTGATAGTTCGTTGGAAAGGTATCGTCGAGGAGATACATTTTGGGGGATAAATCTTTCCTTCAACTATCATTTAGAACCTCTATCTCGAAAAACCTTCAGTTGGGCCCTCAAAATGGCCCCGGAAGTTAAAAACTGCTAAAAATAGTAAATTGCCAAAATTTCCATAAAGTTGTTTTGAGCCAAATGGAAAAGGTGGGTGGCCACCGATATCCACCTATATCATTAAAATATTTATAAAATTATTTATGAATTTTGGAATGTATGACTCTTACAATTCCCATAAGTACAGTACTCAACCCCATGCTTCCATGAATACATGAGAGGAAATTTCCACTAGCCTCCTGCACCAAGTCAATGATTGGTTTTATTAAGTCAAATAAGGTGGATGGATTCATTTAAGGTACTTCATGAAAGAGATGTGATTTTTAAGGTTGACACTTTCAATGGGAGATTTATGCTTTATGAAGCCATGTTGGACCACTATATTATATTCCAACATTATTATTTACATAGCTTGATTATAACATGGAATACATAACACATGGTCCATATAAGTATATTGACATCATACATTCCTATACATTCACAAGTCGATCCTTGGCCTCAATATCTACACTAGGAATCCATATTAACATATTTGAAACATTTACATAATTTTAAGTTAATACATTGTGAGGGTCAAAACTATGGTATTACATTCCCCTCACCCCAGAGTAGAATTGACCTAATGTTTCTTAAAAATTATAACAAAAATTGTTATTCATCCAATTCATTATCTAGCTATTAGGTAGACTCGTTGGGACCAAAGTGCTTTCATTGCATCTTTACCTATCATATGGTGTAGTTTTGGAGTAGTGTTACTTTCTTGTTCACAGTTCAAAACGAATATGTTTGGAACTATTCCTCTAGTTTCACTTGGATCAGATCCCAATAAATCACGTGGTTAGGATCATGTACATATTTCTAAGAAAAGAAACATGGAAAAAATTGAGATTTAGTTTTGTTAGGAAATGCAATTGGACCTATCCTATCCAACACTTCAAATAACTCACAATATCTTGGTGCTAGCGTGGCATAATGTCAAATATTTCATAAATTAGTCGTCAGCCTCAATAAAAGTAAAACATGATCACAAACTCTAAAATTATTATGAACCCTATTATTTTTTCATAATTTTTCTTCTTGTCCTAGTCTACCTTTAATTTCTGCCTAATTTTAACAAAGTATTTCTCAATTTCCTTAAGCATTTTCAACCATATTATTCCAAAACAATGGTGTCATACATATATTTCCATATAAAGTCTCATATGGACTCATTTTTAATGATGCTTGATTCCCATTGTTATATGAAAACTCTACAAGATGTAGATAATCCTCCCACTTGGATGGTGTTTCCATCACATACATGTGAAGCATGTACTCAATCACTTGGTTTACTCTTTTGGTATGTCTATGTATCTTTGGATGATAACCAATGCTAAAATTCAATAGGGTTCCCAAATATGCAAAACGACTGCCAAAATTTGGATGTATACATTGTATCCTTGTTGCATAAAATTGAGTTGGGTAACCCATGGAATATAAATATTTCTTTCGTAAATATTCTTGAAATATCATTAGTCATGTGAGTGGATTTAAGAAGAATAAAATATTGTTATTTGGATAATTTATCTACCACAAATGTAATAGACTCATATTCTCTTTATGAGGTTGGTACCCCAATAGTAAAATCCATGGTTACTACTTTTCATTTCTATTCTTGAATTGGCAAAGGATATAATAAACCTACTGGGTTTCCATGCAAATCCTCAACTTGTTCGAATTTCATACATATAGGAATGTATTTGGAAACACCTTCATTTATCCTTATCCAAAAGTGTTCATTTGCTTCTATAGAAATTGTTTTACTGTAGCTTGGATGTCCAAAATATGGAATTTTGAGCTTATCATCCATGAAATTTCTTCTTAAATTTGCAGAAGTGGGAATATACAATCTATTTTTATGAATAGGAATTCCATAATCATCTATTACATAGCCTTCATATCTATTTTCTAATTTTTGTTGTTTCAATCCATTTCCATTCGAATATAATGTTCATCTTCAACAAGGGAATATATATCTCTCTTCTTCAAATATGATTGGAAAATGGTGACAACTATCACATGCATTACATGCATTTTCCTATTGAGTTAATTTTCCATGTTGTTTTCTTTCCCATTTATGTGATTCATCTCAAACTCAAATTCACACAAAAATTCCATCCATCTAACTTGTCTGGAATTTAGGCATGGATACTCAAAAGACTTCATGGTATGGTAATTGGTTCTAAGATCATATTTATTCCCCATCAAATAGTGTCTTCACCAAGTCCTTATTATAAGCATATACGCACATAAAAAAAAATATTTCTATATATACAATATTTAGAATTAGAGAACTAGTAAGAGGTTTTTTTCAATTTAGCTAAAATAATTCCTCACACGCGTAGGTCCATTCAAACATGATCCCTTTGTTTTTTAAAGAAATAATTAGGTGTGCAATATTGGAAAATCCCTCAATGAAAATTTTGTAATAACTAAAAAGTCACATAAAACAACTTATATATATTACACTCATTATATTTTGGCCACTTCATTATGGCCTAAATTTTCTATACATCTAAAGATATTCCCTCTTCTAAAATAATTTAACCCGGCTAAATAATTGTTTTCTAACAAAAATAACATTTTCTTAGTTTGCATATGTCTTATTCCTTTGTAGAACTGTAAAAACCATCCTATACTATTCCTTATGCTCTTCCTCATTATTAGAAAACTAAAGTATCATCTAAAAAAACAAGCACAAATGTATCCAAGTACTTACGAAAAACACTATTTCATGAGGCACATAAATGTAGTTGGTGCATTAGTGAGACAAAATGGAACCACCACAAATTCATTGTGGCCATACCTTTTTCTAGAGAATATCTTGTGGATCTCTTCCTTAATTCTAACTTGATGATAAATAGACCTAAAATCAATATTCGAAATAACTCTTTCCCCTCTCATTTGCTGAAATAAATCATCAATTCGATGTAATGGAAAAATTTTCTTTCTTGTAAATTTATTCAACTACCTATAATAAATGCATACCTTGATAGTTACATATTTAGGTTTAAAAAATAAGATAGGGTATCCCCATGTAGTTACACTTGGTTGGATGTATTTCTTTTCCTAGAACTCATGTAACTGCAATTTCAACTCTAACAATTATGGGATACTTGTTATATAAGGATTCTTATACATTGGTGCAACCATAGGAACAATATCAATTGTGAAATCAATATCAATTTTTAAAGGAATTCCTTGCACTTCATTGAGGAACAAATCACTCAAATATTGCAAGGCAAGATAGTCTTCAAGCTTGGGTTCTTCATATTTTTTTGAATCTAATAGATATATATATATATATATATATATATATATATAATATAATATGGGTCCATCCGAGCCTGGATCCTCCCCCAAGTCCTTTAGTATCCCTAAGAGTTGTGTGACTATGTGCACATCTTCTTAAATAGCTTAGAAGGTATTGTAAGGACACTTGCAAATGGATGGGAATGCCACTAAATTTCCAACCAAACCAATTACTATACAAATTATTTCACTTAGAAAAATAAAACATATTAAGTATCACATGATCCTTGAACCAATTGATCAGTGGACTGAGGATAGGATCTAGCTACATTGGTGGATTTCCCAAGATTTTTTCTACCCAAATAGAATTTTTTCGACTATTCCCTGGAATTCATGTAGCCTTGCCTTGAAAAAGAGGGAGTGTGGATTTCAATATCAACCAGATAGGGAAAAAATTCCTTCCTTGAGGGGTATCATACAGACATATAAGCCTATTTCCAGTCAAATATTTTTGGACTGATACTTTTTCCTACCATTTCTTTATTCTAGAGACCAATATCCATAGAATATTTTCACTGAGTGGAAAATTAAAGATATTTGGGTCAATAATTCCAAGTCCTTTGTGGGCCTTTGCAGCCCTGAATATGTTCCAATCAAACATATTCATTATTTTGGTATTGTATATTCCTCGAATATAGAGGAATCATCTTATTTCTTGGGTGATTGATAAATTATCAATTAGAGACAAAAGGTAGAAGAATTGAAATATTAGGAGGGATAAGAGAACTGACTTTAATAAGATCAACATGCCTACAGGGGTAAGACAATGGGATCCCCACTGAGTGAAATTATCTTTAATATTGTCGAGAGTATGATCCTGGGGAGAACTAAGAAGGGAATTTAAACAGATAGGGATTCCAATATATCTGAAGGATTGTCACTTATATATTAATGGGAACTGTAATATTCTTGCTATATATGGAACTATCCGAGAATTTATATTCTAAACATAGATTTGAATATTTTTCCTATTCATATTTCCACCTCATGCCCTAAAAAAATTCTCCATAACTTCCTTTAATCTCTTGGATATGATTATGGATGCACATCCCATTAGGATATTATCATCTGCAAACTAAGAGTGGTTGATTCTACTATCTCCTTGTATTATTTTTATTCATTAATTCTCTCCTTCTCAAGTTGTCATGTTATAGCTTCTTCCATCAAAATGTAAAGTAGAGGGGACAGGGGACATCCCTGACAGATCCCCCAAGAGATTTTGAAGAACTATTCTAGTCTCAAATTAACCAATGGAGAGATACAATGATCACTTATACATGAAGATATCCAAGCAAGTAATTCATTCTAAAAAACAAATCTTGTGAGAACAACAAATATAAAGTTATGTATTACTCTATCAAAAGATTTTTCCATGTCTATTTTGATGTCCATTCACTTGTCTCCTCACCCCCTACTGGAGTGGATCACGTATTGGACTAAAACAATATTTTCCAACATCTTCCCTTTTTCCATGAAGCCCCCCTTGTATGGGAAAATCAATTTGGGGAGAAGTGTGTTTACTTTATTGGTAATTATTTTTAAGATAATTTTATAACATTACATAGGGATATAGGATGGAATTTGGTAAAAAGGAGGGGCTTTCCTCTTTGGAAATGAGTGATAAGAATGGGGAATTTGTATTTCCACCTATTATGGCCAACCTCATGACATATTGGACCATTATAAGTAGATATTGTTTGATTATATGACAAAGTTTGAGGTAAACGTGTAATGAGAGTCTATCCAGGTCTAGGGACTTGTCAGGATTCATTAGTTGTAGGACACAATATATTTCGATTTTTATTACTATTTGAATCAACACATTTTTTCTTGAAAGCTAATAAGGGAAGGAATATTGACTAGGACACTCTCTTGAGAAATTATATCCTGCACTCCTTCTGACTATATATTTTCAAAGTACTTTTTCACTTGTTCCTTAACTCATTCTTGACCAGAAATGAAAGCTCCATATGAATCCCTTATATTTTTTTTATTTTTTTTCCATAAAGTAGCCTTTTCTTGTTTATCGAAAAACTTTATATTTTTGTCTCTCACCTAAAGTGAGAGGCTTCTAGATTTGAGACACCATTTCTCTTCTTCTAATCTCAAATCTTTTTGGTAGTCCAGAAAGTTGTGTTGTTCCTTAGCTAAAAGGGATGGGGTCATTGGTTCACTTTCCAATTCACTTATGAAGTCATCATTTTTTCCTTTGATGTCCCTAAGATCTTTATTTTATTTCCTTTCTCTAAATTTTTCCCAATCCTTGAAAGCCAAAAATTATTTCTTTCGTTTTTGTTCCGAGATGAAAATAGAGGATCCGTAGACCTAAAAATTCTGGGAAGATGAAATCATATTAAATAAGGAGGGATATTGGGACAAAAATGGATTGAAGTAGAAAGGGATTGGTATCAAAGAGTTAGGTTACACCAATTGAAGGGAGATGGAGTGATGGTTAGAACCTACCCAATAAAGGATGCAGGATGAGGATAAAATTAAATCTTCCAACATAATTCCATTGATGAGGAAGTAGTCCAACCGAAAAGAAATATGAAATGGGCCTTGGCATATGTTAAACCAAGTATAATAACCCTTTTTAGGTTTAATTTATATCATATTGATCCTCGACATAATATCCTCCATACATTCATGAGAAGAGTCTTGCACAATGTTACATACTTTATTTTCATTTGCATGTAGTGTTGTTTTGAAGTCCCCCTCTATGATAAAGGGATACAATAAGTTGTTGTCTTGTAATATAAGAAGTGAGTTCCAATAAGATACCTTTCCTTGATAATCAAGAGGAATATAAACATTGATAATGGAAAAATACTTAGCATATGGAATATAAGTCAAGGTCACATGTAACGAATGTGGAAAACTTTTCAAACATTCCATACTGGACATCAAAGGGTTGCAAAGTGTGCAAAAGCCTCATGAAGTTCCTCTAAAGATCAATTTAAAGCCTGTACATGTGCTCCAAATGAATTTAATTGATGGACTTCAATATCATTCAATTTTTTTTCCTGGAGAAGGAGGACACATGGGGTTTCTGATTTGACTATATTTCTAACCATTTACACCTTGTTTCTACTACCAAGTACTCTACAACTCCATGAAATGACCTTAATTGACATTTATTATTGGATTTAGGGTTTCACCCCATAGGGGTGTTGGATCCATTCGGATTTCTTAGAGCTCTTGGTTATGTTTTGGTATGACCATCTATTGTACCCTAATCGTCTAACTATATTTCTCTCCTTGTTGTTCTTTCTCGTATATATAAGTTGGATTTCCTCCCAGAAATTTTGGCTGGGGGATTTTGGGAGGAATATTGATCCATTTCCTCTTCTAAGATTTCTACTGTTTCTCCTACTTTGTGATCCATCTAGGGGTTCAAAGGAGGAACTTCAAGAGGGTTGATGGGGATTCCTTCTACCTCTTCATGGCTCTATGGAATTGAATTTTTCACTTCTTCAGTTTATTCCTCCAAGTCTAAGAGATATTTGTAACAATTTTTGGATGTTATTGGATCACTTCCTCTACCCACTGATGAGGATGCAGGATCTACATGGTTCTTTGGATGGGAGGGAGTTCCCTTTTGTGATATATATTTCTCTGACAAGGTTCCTTGTTTGGTGTCCTGTTTTTTCCTTCTGGGTTGTTTCCATTGCTCATTAACTTCTTTGGTGGGTGGTTTTGTGAGGGATTTTGGGAATTTATTAGTGAATTCTAAATATTCATTGCAAGACTCACATTTAAAAGGGAATTTCTCATATTCTGTAGGATAGAGATAAGTGAAGTTATAAAAATTGAGCTTGATGGACTTTGGGAGGCCCTTTCCTATCTCCATTTCGGAAAAAATATGGGAACAATCCTTCAAACCCTATTTTGTCTCTACTTGGTTGAAATATTACCTGAGGGTGTTTCCAATATTACGAATGGTTTCACCATTCCAAATGTGAAAGGGAAGGAAGGGTAGGCATACCTAGACCATAATAATATAATGGATATATTTTTATGGGTTGAATTTTGGGTCGGAGTGATTAAAGTACATCCCTCTACATCCTGTGAAATATGAGACACGTCTGAAGATCAGATCTTGACCTACCTTTTATTAAAATAGTAAAGCGGAAAATCCCATACATGAGGCCATGGAGAAAGCATTGATATTAGAGAGGGGTAGTAGGAGTCCCCTCTAAGAGAAGAGGCGACAAAGGGCTCCAACAAGGAACACACGATCTAGGGTTTAGAGTTCACCAATGTAGAGATTTCTTTTCATATTTGGTTTTCCAATCATTTCACTCAATAAACCATGATGTGAATTCCATCCTTCAATAAGGTTCATCCAACCCTTCTCCATGGTACCCCTCCATGAGATCACATTACTTGAGGAAATACTAGCTAACCATTTTGGGAGAACTCACTTATTCAAAAGAATTCTTGAGGAATTTCCAACAAACCTTCCACTATGTATATCATCATGTGAACACTATGCTAGGTAAAGTTTCAATCGAGTGTTCCTTGGGATAACCCTTGTGAGAACACTTTTATTGAAGAAGGAATGATTGAATCTTCAAATTTATGCTCCATTATATGAATCCAATCCTTAAATAAAGTTTATTTGACCCTTTTCCATGAACCCCCTCCATGGGAATATTATGTGAGAGAATTGGTCATATGACACTTCCTTGGGATCCCTTTTATGTGAAAAAATAGATAGTTGAAGGGTTAGTTGACCCTTCCAAAAAATACATCATGATGTGAATAAAAAACATCAAGAAATGCCATATCTTAGTTATCCCTTCTCCACCCCTAAGAGAATATTATTATAGAATAAATTTTGGTTGACCCTTCCATCCCATATTCAGGATAAAGAATACCATAATTTTGTGAGGACCATATGGAAGTTCTTCATGACCTCCCTTCATTAGAAAAATATGCAGGATCTACATGGTTATTTGGATTGGAGGGAGTTCCCTTTTGGGATATATATTTCTCTGACAAGGTTCCTTGTTTGGTGGATTCTCTTTTCCTTCTGGGTTGTGTCCATTGCTCATTAACTTCTCTGGTGGGTGGTTTTGTGGGGGATTTTAGGAATTTCTTAGTGAAGTGTCAATATTCATTGCAAAACTTACATTTAAAAGGTAGTTTCTCAAAGTCCACGAGCTAGATATAAGTGAAGTTATAAAAAATGATATGTATGGCCTTTGGGAGGCCCTTTTCTATGTCCATTTCAACAAAAATATGGCCACAATCCTTCAAACCCTATTTTTTCTCTACTTGGTTGAAAGATTACCCGAGGGTGTTTCGAATATTATGAATTGTTTATCCATTCAAACAATGAAGAAGAAGGAAGGCAAGGCGTACCTAGACCATAATAATAGAAGGGATATAGTTTTATGGGTTGAATTATGGTTTGGAGCGATTAAAGTACATCCCTCTAGATCCTATGAACTATGGGACACCTATGAAGATCAAATATTGACCTACCTTTTATCAAAATAGTAAAGCAGAAAATCCCATACATGAGGCCATGGAGAAAGAATTGATATTATAGGGGGGGAGTAGGAGTCCCCTCTAAGAGAAAAGGCCACAGAAGGATCCAACATGGAACACACGATCTAGGGTTTAGGGTTCACCAATGTAGAGATTTCTTTTCATATTTGTTTTTCCAACCATTTCACTCAATAAACGATGATGTGAATTCCATCCTTCAATAAGTGTCTCCCAACCCTTCTCCATGGTACCCCTCCATGAGAATACATGACTTGAGGAAATAATATCTAACCATTTTGGGAGAACTCACTTATTCAAAATAATTCTTGAGGAATTTCCAACAAACCTTCCACTATGTATATCATCATGTGAACACTATGCTAGAGGATGTGTCAACCGAGCGTTCCTTGGGATACCCCTTGTGAGAACACTTTTATTGAAAAGGGGATGATTGAAGCTTCAACTTTATGCTCCATTATATGAATTCAATCCTTCAATAAATTTCATTTGACCCTTTTCCATGAACCCCCTCCATGGGAATATTATGTGATAGAATTGGTCATATGACACTTCCATGGGATCCCTTTTATGTGAACAATTAGCTAGTTGAAGGGTCAGTTGAACCTTCCAAAAAATACATCATGATGTGAATAAAAAGAATCAAGAAATGCCATATGTTATTTATCCCTTCTCCAGCCCTAAAAGAATATTATTATAGAAGAAATTTTGGTTGACCCTTCCATCCCATATTCAGGGTAAAGAATATCATAATTTTTTGATGGCCAGATGGAAGTTCTTCATGACCTCTCTTCATTAAAAACATATGGAGAGAGAAGGGTCAATTATCCCTTCACCAATATCCCCATTAAAAAAAATAGTTTTAGGAATGGTGATTTGACCCTTTCACTAGTTATTGATCGACTTGAATACAATCCTTCGGGGTGGGTAAATCAAACCTTCTCCATGTTCCCACTTTGTTAGAATACAATATTGTAGAAAGAATTAGTTGACACTTCCTCTAGATCTCCCTTATCCAAAAACATTTCTACAAGAACTTTTATCTAAAACTTCCATATGATACCCCATCCCTCACAAAGGGTGGAATTATAGTTCTTTATTCTCTCCATCCATGATATTTTTATCCCTAAATAAAGGTAAGCTAATCCTTCAACAACATACCCCATTAAGAGAGTACCATAATTTAGGAAGGGTCAACTAACCCTTCTGCATGATGCCACTCCATGATAATATTAGGTTTCAGGAAGGTTTGTCTAACCCTTCCTTGAAAACCCCATTATTTGAAAAAAAACTTGAGGAAGGGTCGAACAAGCCTTCTACTTTCTCCCCCTCGATTAGAAAAATATTCTTGAATAATTTTTTACTAAATCTCCCAATAGATACACAAAAAAAATAATATGATTAGTAAGGAAGTGCATATGAACCATGTTTCTATTCTACCCATCCATGAGAACTCTATGCTTGAGAAATGGTTGGTATACGCTTCTCATAGATCCTCATTATTCAAAAGTGTTTATTTAAGAATGGTCAACTAACCCTTCCTCTAGATACCCATCGACATGAATACCATCTTTTAAGAAGTTCAAACCAACACTTTCATAGGATCCCCCTTCTATGAAAATTTATCTAGAGGAAGGGTGGGTTGATTGTTCCATAACATACACAATGATGAAATTTCCATCGCTCAATAACAATTGTCCTACAATCCTCCATGTTTCCCCTCCATGAGAATACCATGCTTGGGGAAGTCATGACCAACCCTTGCACTCCATTACCCTGCAACAATAATTCCATCATTAAGGAAGGATCAGTTGATCCTTCTTTATGATCCCCTTCCATGAGAGTACTATGTTGGGGGAAGCATTGATCGACTATTCCTTAATAATCTCATTATTCAAAATCAATTCATGGGTAAGGGTTGATTGAACCTTACAATGGTTACCAATCCACATGAATACAAACCTTTGAGAAGTTTTATGTTACCCTTATCCATGTTCGCCCTAAATTAGAATACTAATATGGAGAAATGGTCAAATGATCACTCAAGAGATCCTCCATATGTTATGAATTTCCTTGTATAAAGGTCACTTGAGCCTTCCACTTGATAATGTGCAAATAAAATGCCCTCCATGAGGAATTTATGGTAGACCATCGCCCATTCCCCCCTCCATGAAAATATTGTTTTAAATAAATGGTTAGAAAATCATTCCTTGATATCCTGATTATGAGAAAAAAAATATTAATTAATATTTCACTAACCCTTTTCCATTCTCCCCTTCTATGCTGAATTCATGTAGCAGGAGAGGTTAGTTGAACCTCTGATAGGATTCCCCTTATTTGAAATTTTTTCTAGAGGAAGGCTTAGTCAACCCTTACACTAGATATCAATCAAAGAAAAAACATACTATAGGAAGGGTTAGCCAACCCTTTCCAATGCTCTACATCCATGAGAAAACTATTCTTGAAGAAGGATTGACCAACCCTTCCATTAGATACCTAATTGAAAGAATATCATAATTTAAGAAGGGTTAGCCAACCCTTTTCTATTCTTCCCCTTCATGAGAATTCTACTTTTGGAATATGACTTGATTGGCCCTTCCTCCTGATCCCCCTTATGAGAAAAACATGTTGGTGTAAGGGTCTAATGACCCTTCCACTGAATAACCCTTCGCACAAATAACATATGTTAGGATTTTTTTGGTAGAACCTTGTACATGCTACCACTCCATGTGAATACTATGCTAGAGGAACTGTCATCCAAGACTTCTCCAAGATCCCCCTCATATCAAAATTTAGATAGAGTAAGGGTGGGATGACCCTTCAATATGATACCCTATGATGTTAATATTGTTTATCAAGAAGTGTCATCTAGTAGTTCTCCATGATCCCCTTACATGAGAGCATCATGCTTGAAGAAGGGTTAGCTAAATTTCCTACTACATATCCTATGATTAGAATTCTATCTTTGAGGAAGGGTTGACTGACCATTCTATTTAAATCCCCCTCCATGATAATATATATTTAGGGAATGTTACACCCACCATTCCTTATTAGAACTATTATTTGAAATTTTTTCTTGAGGAAGACTTAGTTGACCATTCCAATAGATACCCCTCCACATGAATATCATTCTTCAGGAAGGGTTTCCCAACCCCATTCCTTTATCCCCCTCAATGAGAATACTATTATTTAGGAAGGATCAATTAAGCCTTCCTTTGTATACCTTCTGATAATATTACATTAATGAGGAATTGTTATTTGATGCTTGTTCATGCTCTTTTCAATGAGAATATAATTCTATAAGAAGGATTAGTTGACCCTTCCATGAGATCCCCCTTGGTCCAAAAATTTTCTTGTGGAAAGGTCACAAAAAAACTCCATTGGATAGCTCATCACACAAATACCATTCATAAGGAAGTCTCAGACATTCCTTCCCCATGCTCTCTCTCCATTAAAATATTATCCTAGAGGAAGGGGTCATTGATCCTTCCTTAGGATTATGATTATGTCAAACATTCGTTGAAAAAGGGTTGATTAACCATTTTTTGTGCTCCCTTATCCTCGAGAAAATCATGTAGGAGAAACAATTATCCTCCCTACCACAATATCCCCCTTATTGGAAAAAAATTCTAGAGTAAGGGTTGGCTAACCCATAGACTTGATACCCCTCAACATGAAAATCGTCCTTTAGAAAGGTTTTGCCAACCATTCTCCATGCTCAACCTCCATAAGAATAATATGATGGAATAAGAGTTTGTTGATCCTTATTTTTTCTCCTCATTTGTGATAATTTTATTCTTGAAAAAGCATTGGCCCACACTTTTTCAGTATTTTACTCATGCTAAAATATGCATCAAGGTATGTCAAACCTTCCACTAGATACCCCTTGATATGAATACCATATTTTAAAAAGTTTAACATGACCCTTCCCAATTCTCTCCAACCATGAGAATACTATGATGATGGAAGGTTTACTTGAAAATTTCCTGAGATATCGCTTATGTGAAAACTTAGCTAAAGGAAGGCTAGACCAATCATTTTATAAGATACCCTATGACATGAATTCCATCCTATAGGAAGGGTCATCCAATAATTCTCCAATTTTCTCCTCCATTAGAATATTTTTTCTTGAAGAATGGTTTGTTGAACCTTCCACGACATACCATGTGATGAGAATAAAATTATTAACTAATGCTCAAATGAATTTTATTCATTCTCACACTCCATGAGAATACCATGTAATGGGAAGGGTCAACCAACTATTCCTAGAGAACATCATTATTTTAAATTTTTTCTTGAGGAAGAGTTGGTTGAACCTTCCACTAGATACCTCTCCACAAAAAATTCATCCTTAATGAAAGGTCAATTGAGCCTTTTTGATTCCCCCCCTTAATGTGAATACTATGCTTGAAGAAGGATCAACTTCCCATTCCACTATATACCCTCAAACAAGGATACATAATTGATGAAGGGTCAAATAACCCTTCCCTAAGATACCCCTTATGCCAAAACATTGATTATGAAAAGGTAACCCAACCCTTCCGTTAGAGACATTGTCACATGAATACCATCTACAAGGAAGATGTTCATTAATTGGGTTGCTTGTCATTGATGTCAACCCTTGAAGCAAGTCTAGTAGAAAATTTTGGTAGCCCAAACAATATGATTAAGGGACTTCAGTTTGATCGATTTATAATGGTATGAAGCTTAATATATTTGTAGGTCAGACTATTCTATATGGAAAGTACATGTCATGCCATTTTCAGTGATATGTTGAATGTCACATAACTCCTCATGGTTAGAGAGGTATGGCTTGGTGAAGCAGGAAACCCTCTTGAGTTATCTAGAAGTTCAAAGAGGTCAAATTAATTCTAGAAGCTCCTAGAAGAAGTTTACTAGTCAAGTGGGTGAAACTAGGAGTTAGTCATGGGTTAAGTTGTTGCAATAAGAAAATAATTAAAAATAATTTAGTTGCAACTAGAAGTGGAGAATTTACTATTTGTATCAAAGCGAGTTAGAACTGGTAAAGTTGTTAGAAGTGTGTTATCCCTAAGAGAAGGAAAGTGGGTTAAGTTGGTTAGAAGGTAACCCCTTGAGGAAGCTAAATGGAAGTATAAATAAGAGAGAAAGGCTCTCCCATTATCACCTATTGAGTACGATTGAATATTTATTTTGTGAAAGGTTATTTTGGTAGGTATTATTGATAGAGAAAAGTGTGATAGAAAAAGTTTAGTGCGGCAGGATAAGAGGATAAAGAATTCATATTAGAGGGGGGGAGTAGGATTCCCCTCTAAGAGAAAACGACATGGAGGGTTACAACATGGAACACACTATCTAGGGTTTCAGGTTCACCAATGTAGAGATTCTTTTTCATATTTTCTTTTCCAACAATTTCACTCAATAAACCATGATGTGAATTCCATCCTTCAAGAAGGGTCACCCAACCCTTAACCATGGTACCCCTCCATGAGAATACATTACTTGAGGAATTATGAGTTAACAATTTTGGGAGAACTCACGTATTCAAAATAATTATTGAGGAATTTCCAGCAAACCTTCCACTTGGTATATCATCATGTGAACACTATGCTAGAGGAAGTCTCAACCAAGTGTTCCTTGGGATCCCCCTTGTGTGAAAAATTTAATATAAAAAGGAATGATTGACCATCCACTAGATCCCTGTCCGCAAAACTACCATCCTTAATGAAGGGTCAATTAACCCTTTTTTATGCTCCCCCTTAATGTGAATACTATTCTTCAATAAGGATCAACTACCCATTCCACTATATACCCTTAAAAAAGGATACATAATTGATGAAGGGTCAAATAAACCTTCCCTAAGATCCCCATTATGCCAAAACATTCCTTATTAAAAGGTCACCCAACCCTTCCGTTAGAGACGTTGTCACATGAATATTGTTGGGCCCTTTGTTTGAAGAGGAATAAGAAGAGAAAGAGAAAGAAGAAGAGAAAAGGAAAGAGGAACATGAGGACAATGGAAAGAAACAGTTCCTCCTAGAAGTTGCGAAAGAGCTGAGTACTTGACTAGAGGGTGATTCAAGGCTTGTGGTCGGAGCCTGTTGGGCCCTTCATTTTTGGATTAGAAGCTGCACAAGAAGGACTATAGTCCCAGTTTTGGTTTAGCACGATTTGTGCAAGCTACAGAGGAAGCTGGACAACAGAGCAAGGAAATTTAACAAAAATCAGTTGCAAAAAAGACAACGCAATGCCAACAAGACAAAACCAGTTGCAACAGAAAAAGAAAGAATGTGAGCTCAAGAACCAGAAAACCCTACTTAGCTTATATATATCGATGAATACAAATGTAAAAGGGTTTTACGATTGTAAATGGTTGTTGTCTCATGATTGTAAAAGGGTTCTCCCCTTGTCACTCTATCGGGTTATTTTTGTTGTTCTTCTTGTTATTTTTAATAGGTCGGGTTTGAGTTCTGTAAATGTAACCTATATACAGTTTTGGGAAATAGATCTCTTTGACATGGGTCCAGAGCCAAAAGTCTATAACAGATCCCTACTTTGTATCTTTGAGGTTGTATCTGATAAGATCTAAAGATAATATATAAACAAGGATCCAAAATTTGTGGGAAAGTGCATCTGCAACCACATTGTCTTTGCCTTTCTTGTAAATGATCTCATAATCATATCCAAAGAGCTTAGTCGCCCATTTTTGTTGTTATGGGAAGGAAATGCATTCTTCCAGAAAATACTTGAGGCTTTGATGGTTTGTCTTAATTTGGAAACGTTTCGCCAATAGATAAGGGCTCCATGGATCAATGACATGTAGAATAGCCAACATTTTCTTTTCATAGATGGATTTGCCCAGATTTCTTTCAGATAGTTTCTTGCTAGTAAAGGCCAAAGGTCGACCCTCTTTTATAAGTACAACACCAATTCCTTTCCCTGAGGCATCACGTTCCAACACAAAGGTCTTTGTGAAATCGGGAAGGGCGAGGACTGGAGTGGTGCACATGGCCATCTTCAAGATTTGAAAAGCTTGAGAAACAACTGGAGTCCAAGTGAAAGAGTTATTTTTGAGGAGAGAAATGAGAGGTGTTGCGATCTTTCCATAATTCTTAACAAACTTGTGATAATACCCTGTTAAGCCCATAAATCCAAGCAAGCTCTTAAGAGTCTTTGGGTGAGTCTAGTCTTGCATAGCTTCAATCTTTTTAGGATCCACCCTGACGCCATCCTTGCCAACCAGATGACCCAAGTATTCTACTTCTGAGGCGCAAAAAGAACATTTAGACCATTTCAGGAAAAAAATTGTGTTGAGAGAGTAGATGGAGAACTCGATCCACATGAGCAAGATGGTTTGTCTAGGTTTTGGTATAGATGAGAATATCATCAAAGAAAACTAAGACAAAATGGTGGAGAAAATGAAGGAAGACATGATTCATGAGGATTTTGAAGGTGGAGGGGGCATTACACAAGACAAAGGGAATGACCAAAAACTCATAGTGGCCCTCATCAGTTCTAAAGGAATTCTTGGGAATGTCTGCCTCTTTCATACGTATCTGGTGGTATCCTGAACGAAGATCCAGTTTAGTGAAGAATTGGGCGCCACTCAATTCATCCAGGAGGTCATCAATGACAGGAACGGGGAATTTGACTTTGATGGTAAGCTTGTTGAGGTCACGAAAGTCAGGACACATTCGCCAATAACCTTCTTTATTTAGGACCATGACCATAGGAGAAGAGTAGGGGCTCATACTAGGGTGGATAATGCCTGCATTAAGGAGTTCCTAGACCATTTTCGCAATTTCATTTTTTTTGGAAAAGGAGTGACGATACGGACGGATATTGGGAGGAAGGATTCCGAGTACAAGAGGAATGGAATGATCATGAACACCATAGGAAGGAGGGAGTCCTTGGGCAGTGGAAAATACCAATTTATGTTTATAAAGGATGGCTTGGAGCTCTTGCGGGACCGAGGGTGTCTTTGTTGCTTGTATGGCATGGAGTTGGGCGATAACACCAGAATCACATTTTTTGAGCATCTTTTCCATGCGATGGGAACTAATGATCATAGGTGAACTGACGGTGATGCCTTGGAACTTATATTGGTGGCCCTCCTAGTTGAATTGCATGGTTAAGTATTTAAAATCCATGAGAATGGGACCCAAAGTCCTTATCCAGTCTACACCCAACACAATGTCACAACCTCCCATGTCGATAGCAAACATATGGGATTTCAGGTGGTAGTAACCAATTTGGAGACACACATTTTCACAACACCCTCCACATTTCATGGAACCGCCATTGGCAATCATGATTTGGAAATTATTGATGGAATGGATGTAGCAATGTGCTTCTTGGGAAATGCGATGATGAATAAAATTATGGGTGCTTCCATTATCAACCAGAATAATGACCTATCAATGCTTGATGTAACCAATTAGCTTGAGGGTTTGGGGAGCGGGGAAGCCATTGAGAGCATTGAGGGAAATGATCATTTCTACTTTGGGAGGGTCTGAGGGAGGGGTTATGTCAGTGGATTCAGGTGACTTAGACACAAGAGGAGTTTCTACATCCTCTTCCGAAATATGCTAGGAGATGGCCATAAAAATCTTTTGTTCTTTACACTTGTGGCCCAGGAAATATTTTTCATCACAGTTATAACAAAGGCCTTTGAGTTGGCATTCAGCCATTTCAGCCCTGGTCAATTTTTGGATCTTTGGTGGAGAAGAGGGAGTAGTGGGATTTATTGGTTTAGGGCGAGGGATAAAGGAGGGTTTTCAGTTTTGAGAGGATACCACCAGTTGTGATTCTTTATCTCTTTTAGTAGCCTCCACCCAACTTTGAGGTCGAGCCATGAGGACATGGGCCCGAATATCATCCTTGAGGCCACTGATAAAACACTCTCAGAAAAAGGCATCAGACATGCCCTCTGTTCTAAAAGCCAGGCTCTCAAAGGAAGCTATAAAGTCTTCCATTGTTCCTAATTGTTTCAAATTTGTCAAATGACCCAAATGGTTGGTGTCAGTGTCAAAGAATTCATAAAGCTCTGCCACAAAGTGTGTCCAAGAAATATACCCTTGACGAGAATTTTTTCTCCATTTCCACCATTTCCACCTTTCTTGATCTAGATGGAGAACACCATACTGAAGTTTGGCAAAGTCATATGTAATGTCGTATAAAGAAAAGTAATGTTCCATTTGGATTACCCAACCAGTGGGGTCCGAGCCATCAAATTTGTTCACATCTAGTCGCAGAAGGTGTAGGTCACATTGAAAGTGATGGTTATGAAAGTTATTGGAATGAGAGGAATGGTCACCTTCAGGATGTGGAGGTGAGGAAGAGGAAGGGTTATCTGTAGGGATATGCAGTTTGGTGCAGAGTGCTGAAAATACTAATTCAAGTTGGGTGGTGAGGTCTTGTTTGATTTCCTCCATTGAGGACTGGATGGTTGTATTGATGGATGCAACATTGGTACTGAGTTGTTTCACTTCTTTTTGGGTTTCAATGAGACCACATTGCAAGGTGTTGAAGCTAGCTTCCAAGTCTTGGCTACGGGTATAGGCCATGAGGATGGGGGAACTGAAAAGGAGCGGGCGGGGTCAAACATTTTGCTGAAAAATGATATGGATGAATGTGATAAGGGTAAAGAGATGAATCCAATGGAATAGGTCTCAAATAATGGTGAAACAATTTCGAGACTTTTTTTTTTTTTTTACACCTGCGGAGTTATACTCCGGTCTAAAGAATACTACAGAGAGGAAATGCCCAAATGCTTAACCAAAAAGAAATGTGTATTTACTTGGCAACTCGAACACAGTTGCACAACAATAGATCTTGTCTATTTTAATTTGGTTATGTTTCTATCCCCAAGGGTTAGGTATTCAAGGGTTCTACAGACAAGGGTTTTCCCTATGCTATATCTCTCTAATATAAGTGTGAGGTCCAACAGTAATACTCAGCTTAATATCTTAGGGCACTAACTAAGGAGGATAGACCGTACCCTTAGTTGTACTACCCTACTACCCAGGTACTAGAGAGTATCTTCCCGAGTTTTGTTCTCGGTGACACTATAGAAATCATGAAGTCGATCAGTTTATCTAAAGAGGGATTCAAGTAATCTAGGCCGATCCATACACAGGTGTTGTCTGATGCACAACCACTTGAAGGGGTACCAACAGGGGTTACAAGGGTGGCCAACAGATGTGCGCTTAAGTACCACTTGTATTTCCTACATGTATGAATCCCTCAACCACAGGTTTATGTGCATAACAATAGATCTTTGTGGATTAAAGACGTTAGAATACGTCTCTACCCTAAAAAAAAAGTTTAACCCACACTTTCTATCGAGGAAAGTGTTGTGATACCACTTGTAATATACCAGATAAAAAATGTATGCAGAATAGAAATAAAATGCTAGAAATGGAAGAATAACAACAATATAACCAGAACATTCACCAAAATAGCACTGAAATGATAAGAGAATAATAAAAGAAATAACACTTTGAATCTGAAAGTAATGTTCACGGGCCTCTTCGAGAGGTAAACCTCTAGTTGAGCAGATCTCTATTACAATAATATCCAAGCTAGGTTTCTCATACCCTCGACTCCTATTTATACTAAAAAGTAGCATCTAGAGGAAGATCCTTCTAGAAGCAGAACCTTCTATTAGGTCTTCTTACATACGCCTTATTATATTTTATTGAAAGGCCTTATTAATATTGACCTTTATTATAGCCAAATATATTGTTCTACCTATGTGCAGGTTAGGAACCTAACATCGGGTTTGAGTTCTGTAAATGTAACCTGTATACAATTTTGGGAAATAGAGATCTTTGACATGGGTCCAGAGATAGAAGTCTGTAACAGAGCCCTACTTTGTATATATGAGGTTGTATCTGATAAGATATGAAGATAATATATAAAGAAGGATTCAAAATTTTGGAATATGTTGCGTCATTCTGTGTTTATGCTTCTGCATTGTATCTTTACAGTACTTCTTTATTCTTCATAAGTTCCACATGATGTTCCTATGTATGAATGCTTTCCGCAGCCTAAGTAGCTTCAGTTTATTCTTGTACGATTTCATATATGTTATGTAGTTACCTTGTCTTGCACAAGAACATGCTGAATCTTGAAGGTTCTTTGAACCCATCTAACTACTCTCCCTTCCCTTCCCTATCCTTTTGTCTTGGTTGTGCTTCGGGTGAGACTTCTTCTCTTTGGAGGAGATGAAAATTCCAACGCGCTATACTATACGATACCTTTTGTTAGGAACCTGAGAAGGACCCTGATATGATCAATCTTGTGCCAAAAAAATGGTTATGTTGTCAGGACATCCGTTAAAAGGGAACCTATAGGGAGGATTCTTCTACATATTCATAGATCTAATATTCACCAATGGTGGGAAAGAAATTTCGATGCCTTCATTTGAAAATAAGTGGAGATGAGAGGAAAGTATATGAAATATACACATGAGGTAGTCTTTTACTCAGAAAGATCGAGCAACCAGTACGAGATATCCTAGGTTAAGATCACGTAAGAACTTTTCCATTGGATAGACAGGCTCCAAGAAGCTCCATAATTCCAAGAATGAGTCAAGAGGACCTGTACTTGGGATACATAAAATATTGTAGCACTTCTTTGGCTGGATCATCCAATCAAAGAAAAGATTGATTTCTGGTTCAATACCACATTAGAAGGATACATTATTGATTTTGCGGTTGAGAACCACCAATATTTTTCACAAGGAGAAAAAGATTTCAATAAAGATGCAAGGGGAAGACTGTTGAGATAAATCCCCCAATGGAATAGTTTTTTCTTGATGGAAGAGGGGATGTTGACTATGTTATGGACTGAGATGGTAGCGTAAACACCCTCACTTGGGGTAGGGCGATTTAGGGGTGGATTCATGGCCTGAGAGATGGGAGAGGGTTCTTTGACAAATGGGGGAAACAGTAAGAAATGGATTCAAGATATGAGGGAGCCTTGAAAATATCTGCCATAGTTGAGAAGTGGTGGCATGGAAAGATAAAGAAAGAAACAAAACAGTCCGAGAATTTATGGAAGGAATTCGAACGAGGAGAATTAGAGGAAATACAAATGGAAGAGTTGTGGAAGATGAGAAGAAAGGAAAGACTGGCCAGTCAAAGATGAAGTGAGAGAGAAGCATAGAGAGAAATAATTCCCCATGAAGGTTTAAAAGAAGGAGAAGGTTTAGAAGCAAGGGAGAAGGAAGTCAGTATGGATATTGAAGAGGAAAGAGAATATTCATCCCTAATGCCAGAAAAGATCAAGAATCCAGTTGAAGGGACTTCTCCAAAGGAAGAGAACAAAACCCCCTATATTAAAGAAACCCACCCCGATCCCAGTGGGGCCAGCACCAAATCACCCATACCCCAAGTGTATTCTATACAAGTGGTAAATACAATACTACCTGCTTATGATAATTCTGTTTCAGTACAAGTAGTTAGTGAGTCACAACCAGGAAGTGCAAGTATAGGGAGGATATTGGGATCCCTTGGTAGGTCACAAGTAGTGCCGTTAGGTTTTATTTTGATAGGAGTAGAAATATCAACAATGGTTGGTCACACAAGAGGTTTGATTGGTCGATACCCATAATTTTGGGGCAAGGGAGAAGAATATGTTGAGCAACATTGGTTCTTGTGTGAAGCAATCTGTAGGTCCAGAGGGACCCCAGATGTGAATAAGTTGATTGAGTTCCATACTACATTGAGAGGTCATGCTCTCAAGTGGTACATGAAGGCTATTGAGCCAAGAGTTCCAAGAATGCAAGGTCAAGAATTCACACTTGAACATGTACGAACAATGTTCATAGCGGATTTCAAGCTGCCTCATTCAAAACAACACACTCTATCTATGTTGTGCGAGATTAAACAAAGGGAAGGCAAATCAGCCTGGGAATACAACCAAAATTTTAAAGATTCTATACGGAGGTTAGCACATCCAATTCATGAAGAACATCAAAGAGAATAGTATATTGATGGATTTTTACCTCTAACATGGATTCCATTAACACAACAGTGGATAACCACTTTGACATATGCCTTGGAACAATCAATGAAGATTGAAGCCATGGCAAGATATTATGGGATCTTGAGAGTGACCAGACCCCCAACAGATGCAAATTAAGCGCAACTAAAAGGGTAAATATCATCGCTTACAAAAAATATTCAATAATTTACATCTGGTGAACAAATATCCATGAATGAGGGGAAAGGTACCTCCTCATAATCCGATGGGACCCTCACCAGGACCCACGAGAGGAGTTGCAAAATTATCTGTGAATTTACCATTCTGTAACCCCACCCCATATCATGCTTTTACAGGTAGCCAAGCATCCCTAACAGTTGAGTATTGCACGATTTGACAAATCCATGGGCATGCATCGAGACAGTGCCCCATTATTCATAAGTATTAAATAGTACCAAATATTGTACACTGTGAGTTTTGTGCATACACCACACATATTATTAATCATTGTAGAGTGTTGGATGCCCTTGTAGATAAGTTGGATTGAATGACATTCAAGGTGAATGAAACTCCTCAAGGACCAATAAGAGGTCGAGGAGGTGGAGCCAAAGGAGACTTCAAAGGAGGAAGAATTCAGGGAAGAGGACCAAAGAGAGATGATTTTAGGGGCTAAATTTCGCTCATGGGCTAATTTTCCAAGGTTTTTCCCAAAACACGATTCGCTATTCTAAAAATGATTCACCTAAATTCTATAAGATAAAATGATTTTACCTTAAAAATCGCCAAAATTTTATACAATCTATATAAAATCCTTATAAATTTGAATATATTTACAAAAATATCGCCAAACATTTTATAGTTTCCATATGAAGAATTAGTAAGATTCGCCAAAGTTTCTACATTTTAAAATAAATTTCCATCCTTAAAATCATCCTTGAAGGAGATGCTATAAATATGATGAGCGAATCCATATGGCTAGAGATTGTCCTCATCCGAGGAAACCATGGTTCTCTCACTACAGAACCAATGGGCACACAACTGAAGACTTCCCAGAACTAATTGCAAAATGGGAAGATTAGGTACGTCAATGAGGAACTAACCTCATCAGTTCAAAAATCAAGAAAGTTATTAAAGGACAATTTCCCAACCTTAATATCATCACTTCAGGAGGGGAAAAGACTGATGTCGATTATGATAATTTACCTCAGATCCAAAAAGAAGCACCTAAAGAAGACAGGTATGATCCTATGAAACAAAATTTGTTCTTTTAAAATTCCATAGAAGTATTTCACAATATCCCTAGCACTGATATGCAAGATAAACCCCCTCAACCTATTGTTTATCCTAATATTGTGCAAGTCCCTACTTCACCTCCTGCACCTAGAAACCCCGTAGTCACTCCGAGAAAACCTAAGCAATGAAAAAATGTAGTTAACCTTTGGTTTCAATTATTTTCTGATATTCTTGGGAATGGCTAGTTAACAGAAAATTTGTGCAATGCATTATACCTAGTTTTAGGGGATGAAGAACCCACAAAAGAAATAATAAGGACTAATCTTCCCTAGAAGAATAATCAGAGAATACAAAGAAGGAAAGTACGAACTAGAAAAGAATTCATACTAGTAGCCCAGCTAGACGAGCTTGATATTAAAGATGTTATGTTAGATCTAGGATTTTCTGTTAACATACTGCCTAAGAATACTTGGGATGCCTTAGGAAAACCCCAGTTGACATATTCCCCAATCCAACTAAGAATGGCCAACCAATATTGTATTTTCCCAATAGGAAGACTAAAGAATGTAGAAATAGATGTTGTGGGAGTGAATATTGTAGCTAATTTTGAGGTGATTGAGATTTTGGGGGATAAGGACCCTTATCCTTTCCTACTTGGTATTGATTGGGCCTATGACAACTATGCAGTGATCAACCTAAATAAAGACACTATGAAATTTGAGGCAAATGGAATCAAGGTAGTTCAACCCTTGGATCTGTATGTGGGGCCCATATATATGGATCCAATAGACACCAATATGGAGGGAGAAGACTTGGATCAGTTGTATACTGTAAAAGCAGGAAAAAGAGAAGATTAAATAAATCCTACTTCCCATGGATCAGTAATTTGGAGGAGTATACAGTCAACGGATGAAGATTCATAACTAGCATTTGATAGTTGGCAGCAAGGCTCATTCAAAAGATTCTGAAGGAGATGCACAATTGTTAGGGAAACTAGATGGGTTGGAACTGAGGTCAGAGAAAACCCAGTATATGATGGTACCTTAGGACTTGAATTTTTTTTGCTAAGAATGGAAAAAGAGGTGGTGGAGGATCAAAGGATCTTAGTACTAGATTTATCCCTCTAGGACATCACTTTCAGATGGTGGGCCAATCACAAAGACTTACTCAAAATTTGGGACGATGTGAAGAAACCTATTAAATATAGATTTCAGGATAAGGAGCAGCTGAAATCAGAGATGCGGAAGGATTTCCAAGTTTCAAAACTATTCAATGAAGAGTTTGATCCTAAAGAACATATTGAACAATGTGCGACACAGTGGAAAGTTGCGGAAATACCCTCTCGCCTCTGGGTTCAAGTATTTCCCCACTTACTACAACCAATCCCGAAAACTTGGTTCGTGCATGAAGAAACCAAAAGATAGACCAACGACTAGAAAATGTTGGCAGATCACTTTTGCAAGGAGTTCTGATTTACAAGTAAGTACATTGAGATTGAAGTAGTCCTACAAATAATTGAAGAATTCATTTTTATAGACAATATTAATCAGAAATCAGACCTAGTGTTATGTGAAAAGCATGGCTGGGAACTCCACACTAATCTTCACCTAAACTTAGACAAGAGACCTATAGAAAGCTATAATATTGAGAAGGATTTGGAAAACTCAGATGATTTAGAAGAATTGAGAAACTTAGCCATTAAATAAATAGAGGGGAATGAAGAAATCCAGAACATCATACCTAGTCAGACTAATGGTTCTTATAATCACCCATTAAATTTACGTAAAGTCAATATAGGGACCACAAAGGAGCCTAAGATAGGTATGGTGGGATATTACTTGGTTGAGGAAACAAGTCAAGAAATACATAGTTTGTTGCAGGAATATGAGGATTTGATCCCAAAGACATTTTCAGAGTTAAAAGGGATCAAGGGAGTTATGGGAGAAATGAAAATTAAATTAAAACCAGGACCAAATCCTGTGAGGCATAGACCATACCGCCTTAACCCCGGAGTGAAAGAGAAGGTTAAGAGGGAAATAAACAAGATGTTGGAAGATGGAATTATTTTTGCAGTAGAATAAGCAGAATGGGTCAGCGTGATCGTCATCCAGAGAAATAAAGGTACAAAGGATATTAGAGTATGTGTATATTATAGAAGCCTTAACTCTGCCTATCTACATGACCCTTTTCCAACACCTTTTACTGATGAGGTGCTAGAACACGTTGTGGGGAAAGAGTCTTTCTCATTTACAGATGGATTTTTAGGGTATCACCAAGTAAGGATTGTTGAAGAGGACAAAAATAAGACCACATTCATAATGGAATGGGGGTAATTTTCATAGAATGTGATTCCATTCAGCCTAAAGAATGCCCCTGTAGTGTTTTCCAGGATTGTAATAGCATATTTCCGAGAATTTATTTACAAGTTTATATAAGTTTATATGGATTATTGGACGACATATAGCCTTCTCAAGGAACATGTAGCACTTCTACATCTGATGTTTGAGAGATGTAAAGAACTATAGATATCATTGAAGCTCATAAAATGTACATTCTATGTGCCACATGGAAATTTGCTAGGCCACATAGTATGCCGAGAGGGAGTACTGGTAGACCCAACAAAATTTGTGGTTATTATGAACATTCCACCACCTACAAGTGCTAAGAAGTTTCACTCCACATTGGGGCACACAGGGTACTATCACAGATTCATGAGAAGATATGCAAATACCACTGCACCGCTGTAATTCCACCAACCATTCCTTATTAAAAATATTATTTGAAAAGTTTTCTTGAGGAAGACTCAATTGACCATTCCACTAGATACCCCTCCACATGAATATATTTCTTTAGGAATGGTTTCCCAACCCCATTCAATTATCCCCCTCATTCATAATGTTTATCCAATGCTTGTTCATTCTCTTGTTAATGAGAATATCGTTATATAGGAAGGATAAGTTGACCCTTCCATGAGATCCCCCTTTTCCCAAAACTCTGCTTATGGAAAGGTAACCCAAAAATTCCACTGGATACCTCATCACAAAAATACCATCCATAAGGAAGTCTTCGACATTTGGTCCCCATGCTCTCTCTCCATTAAAATATTATCCTAGAGGAAGGGTGAGTTAATCCTTTCTTTGGATTCTGATTATGTGAAACATTGGTTTACAAAGGTTCGATTAACCCTTTTTTGTGCTCCCTTATGTTGCATTATGTTGTCATTGATTTGAAATGATTGATGTCAAAGAGTTGATGTATTGTCATAGTATCATTGATGTATTGATTGATGTCCTATGTTGTCATAGATGTAATTGATGTCAAAGATTTTAAGTAGTGTCATACTGATGTATTGTCATGGATTGATGTATATATGGGATGATGTAAAGGTTGGTCATTATTTTCTTGTCATGGTTGATATAAATAACCAAATGGATAAACTCCAAAGTGGTCCCCTTATAGTGAAATCCCTCATGGGAAGATGCTCTTGGATAAAGTTCTCAAAGTGGTCCCTTTATGGTGAAAGCCCTCACGAGAAGATGCTTTGTGAAGTCCAAATGGTGAGGTAGCCCAACAATGTGGTTAGGGAACCCAAGTTTGATTAAGGATTAATGTAATGAATATCAGTGAATTTGTAGGAGAAACTATTCCATATGGATATTATATGTCATATCGTTTCTGGTGATATGTGGAATGTCACATAAGTCCTCACGGTTAGAGATTTATGACCATATGAAGTTGGAGAACCCTCATGCGCTATCTAAAGGCCTCTAGAAGGTCAAAGAAATCAAATTATTCTAGAAGCTCCTAGAAGAAGTTGACCAACCAAAGTGGTTAGTCATGGTTTAAGTGGTTTCAACAAGAAAACAATTAAAAATAAACTAGTTGGAACTAGAATAGTAGATTTTACTATTTGTGGACAAAGTGCTTAAGTGGGCAAAGTGGTTAAGTTGGCAAAGTGGCTAAGTGGACAAATTTGGTTAAGTGGACAAAGTGGCTAAGTGTAAAAAGTGGTTAAGTGGACAAAGTGGCTAACATGACAAAGTTGGTTAAGTGGACAAAGTGGCTAAGTGGAAAAACCGGTTAAGTGGACAAAGTGGTTAAGTGGATTCTTCTAGAGGAAGCTGCTAGGAGAGTATAAATAACTGAGAAAGGGTCTCCCATTAGTATCCAGTGATCATATTGAATATATACAAGTGACTAAGGTAACCAAAGGAAACCTCGAGATAATTTTAGAGGGAAGTTCAAGTAAATAAGGCCTAAATTCAAGGGAGGATAAAGTCTTTTGATGCTGCTTTCTGAGGTATGTTATTTACATGTCATCTCACCATTTTTACAATAATTTTTTTTCTAGAACTATTCAAAAACAAAAATATGGAGGATGTTGTGAAAAAATATCCAAGTAATTGTGATAAAAATTTCATCTTGTGAGTCATTGTATTTTGGGCTTTACACTCTGTGGAAAATATAATTTGTGGCTAGTCCTGAAACTAGTCTAAAACATGTGTTTTGGGTAAAACCGTCATAACTTATTCATAACATATCCAAATTATGTAAGACCCAATTTATTATATTATTTAGTATGTTTTGTACAATTTTTCATATCCATACAACAAATATTACATGTTGGGCATGCTCTACACGTTCTCTCTCTAAAATAAGACAAAATTCGGAAAGGTGTGTCATTTTTGGTATAACTCATTTTATGTGAAGTTACAAGAAATGAAACCTGGAGGAAATGCAGATAGGACACTGAAAAACATTGGGTAATATTTTTAGACCTTTATTCATTACAGGTACAGAGTTATGATTGTTTCAAGTTAGGTTTTTTTACAAATCCAAAATCAATCATGTTAGACTAAAGTAAAGATTGATGAAAATGCTAGTTTATTGTAGTTGAAGTTAAGGAAGGTTTGCAGGTCTATGATCACAAACACCAGTTCTATTTCAGAGTTACAGATCAGATTTTGATGATGATATTGATGAAACATGTTGAGGTGACAGGTTTTTGTGATAGGTTGTGCATAGTTGATGCACTTGTATTGGTATAGACTGTTGGTATACTTGACATATTTATTTATTTCTACAAATTGGGTCTTGTACATGAGGTTTGGATTCCTCACATCTCATTTGGTGCTATATATGCACGCTAGGTCTTTCATTGAGAGTTGGTGCTCTCTTGGAGTTGGTGTTGAAAAGACCCCAAGGATTGTAGTTCGCAATATAAAAGAATCTTATACATATATCTAGTGTTCCTTTTGTTCTTTATTGTGATGGGTCCATAGCTATTTATTGTTAATGTATGTAATTGATATGTATTTACATTCAAGAAACTAAGTATGAGTGGAAATAATAAGTAATGATGTTGTGAATGTTGATTACTAACTAAAGTTTTGTGAGAATTGTAAAAATATCCCTCACATGGATTCACCCCCCTCTCAGTGTGATTAGTGTTTCCAACACCTTACCCTCTATAAAATCATGTAGGATAAATGATTAGCCTCCTTACGAAAATATCCCCCTTATTCGAAACAAATTCTAGAGTAAGGGTTGGATAACCCATAGACTTGATACCCCTCAACATGAAAACCATCATTTAGGAAGGGTTTTCCAACCATTTTCCATGATCACCCTCCATAAGCATAATATGATTGAATAAGAGTTGGTTGATCCTTATTTTTTCTCCCCATCCATGAATATGTTGTGCTTGAGAAATCATTGTCCTACACTTTGTAAGGATTTTACTCATGCTAAAATACACATAAGGGTTTTTCAACCCTTCCACTATATACTGCTTGATATGACTATCGTATTTTACAAAGTTTCACATGACCCTTCCCAATGCTCTCCAACCATTGGAATACTATGATGAAGGAAGCTTTAGTTGAAACATGCGTGAGACATCAATTATGTGAAAACTTAGCTAAAGGAAGGCTAGACCAATCATTCTATAAGATACCCTATAACATGAATTCAATATTATAAGAAGGGTCATCCAATAATTCTCGGATGTCCTCCTCCATTAGTATTTTTTTTCTTGAATAAGGGTTTGTTGAAACATCCACCACATACGATGTGATGAGAACAAAATTATTAATTAAGGCTCAAATGAATCTTCTTTATGATCGCACTCCATGAGAATACCATGTTATGGGAAGTGTCAACCAACTATTCCTAGAGAGCATCATTATTTTAATTTTTTTCTTCAAGAATAGTTGGTTGAGACTTCCACTAGACACCCCTCCACAAAAATACCATCCTTGATGAAGGGTAAATTGACCCTTTTCTATTCTCCCCCTTAATGAAAATATTTTTCTTGAACAGGGATCAACTTACCATTCCACTATATACCCTCCAACAAGGATACATAATTGATGAAGGGTCAAATAACCATTCCCTTAGATCCTGCTTATACCAAAACATTTCTTATGAAAAGGTCACCCAACCCTTATGTTAGACATATTGTCACATGAATACCATCCACAAGATATGTGCTGATTAATTGGGTTAGTTGTCATTGACGTCAACCCTTGAAGCAAGTCTGGTAGAAAATTCTGACAGCTCGAATAATATGATTAAGGGACTTTGGTTTGATTGATGTATATTTATATAAAGCTTAATCTATTTGTAGGTAAGACTATTCTATATGGAAAGTACATATCATGCCATTTCTGGTGATATGGGTAGCATCACATAACTCCTCATAGTTAGATATGTATGGTCTTGTGATGTGGAGAACCCTCACGAGTTATCTAGAAGGTCAAAGAAGTCAAATTAATTCTTGAAGATCCTAGAAGATGTTGACTATTCAAGTGGGTGAAACTAGGATTTAGTCATGGGTTAAGTTGTTGCAATAAGAAAATAATAAAAAATAATTTAGTTGCAACTAGAAGTGGAAAATTTACTATTTGTATCAAAGTGAGTTAGAAGTGGACAAGTGGTTAGAAGTCGGTTAGCCCTAAAAGAAGGAAAGTGGGTTAAGTTGGTTAGAAGGTAACCCTTTGAGGAAACTACATGGAAGTATAAATAAGAGAGAAAGTATCTCCCATTAGAACCTATTGAATATCATTGAATATTTATTTTTTGAAAGTTTATTTTGGAAAGTATTATTGATAGAGAAAATAGCGACAAAAAATGAGCGTCAGGAAAAGTTTGGTAGAAAAAGTGGGGCAGGAAAATTGTGGATGAAAAAGAGTGGCATGATAAGAGGATAAATAATTGATATAAGAGGGGAGGAGTACAACTCCCCTCTAATATAAGAGGCCATGGAGGGATCTAACATGGAACACACGATCTAGGGTTTAGGGTTCACCAATTTAGATATTTCTTTTCATATTTTCTTTTCCAAGCATTTCACTCAGTATACCATGATGTGAATTCCATCCTTCAAGAAGGGTAATCCAAACCTTCCCCATGGTACCCCTCCATGATAATACCTTACTTGAGGAAATAATAGTTAACCATTTTGGGAGAACTCACTTATTCAAAAGAATTATTTAGGAATTGCAAACAAACCTTCCACCTGGTATATCAACATGTGAACATGATGCTAGAGGAAGTGTCAACTAAGTGTTCCTTTGGATCCCCCTTGTGTAAACACTTTTCTTGAAAAAGGAATGATTTACGCTTCAAAATTATGCTCCATGATATGAATTCAATCCTTCAATAAATATTATTTTACCTTTTTCCATGAACCCCCTCCATGGGAATATTATGCGAGATAATTAGTCATATGACACTTCCTTAGGATCCCTTTTATGTGAAAAAATATCTAGTCGAAGGGTTAGTTGAACCTTCCAAAAAATACATCATGATGCAAATAAAAACCATTACGAAATGCCATATGTTAGTTATCCATTCTCCATCTCAAAGAGAATATTATTATAGAAGAAATTTTGATTGACCCTTCCATCCCATATTCAGGGTAAAAAATACCATAATTTTGTGAGGTTCAGATGTAAGTTCTTCATGACCTCCCTCCATTAGAAAAATATAGAAAGGGAAGGGTCAATTAACCATTTACCAATATCCCCATTATAAAAGAATAGTTTAAGGAATGGTCAGTTGATCATTTCACTAGTTACCCGTCAACATGAATACCATCCTTTAGGGAGGGTCAATCAAACCTTCTTCATGTTCCCACTTTGTTAGAATACAATATTGTAGAAAGCGTTAGTTGACACTTTCTCTAGATTTCTGTTTTTAAAAAAAACATCTAGAAGAAGTGTTATCTAAAACTTCCATAAGATACCCCATCCCTCATTAAGGGTGGAATGCAAGTTATTTATTCTCTCCATCCATGATAATTTTATCCCTAAATAAAGGTAAGCTAATCCTTCAACAACATTCCCCATTAAGAGAGTACCATAATTTAGGAAGGGTCAACTAACCCTCCTCCATAATGCCAATCCATGATAATATTATGTTTCAGGAAGGTTCATCTAACCCTTCCTTGAAAACTCCATTATTTTAAAAAAAAATTGAGGAAGGGTCATACAAGCCTTCTCCATGATTCACCTCCATTAGAATAATACCCTTGAAGATGTTTTGATTGAATATTCCACTAGATACACCAAAATGATAATATTATTAGTAGGGAAGGGTATATCGATCATTTTCTATTCTACCCATCCATGAGAACTCCATGCTCGAGAAAGGGTTGGTCTACGCTTCTCATATATTCTCATTATTCAAAAATGTTTCTTTAGGATGACCGTTCCTCTAAATTTACATCGACATGAATACCAACATTGAGGAAGTTTAAACCAACACTTTCAAAGGATCCCCCTTCTATGAAACATTATCTAGAGGAAGGGTGGGTTGATTGTTGCATAGGATACACAATGATGAAATTTCCATCCCTTAATAAGAGTTTTCCTATAATCCTCCATGTTTCCCCTCCATGAGAATACCATTATCAGAAAAGGATTGACCAACCCTTCCACTCCATTAACCTCGAAAAAGAATTACATCATTGAGGAAGGATTCGTTGATCCTTCTTTATGATCTCCTTCCATGAGAGTACTATGTTGGGGGAAGCATTGATCGACTATTCCCTAATAATGGCATTATTCAAAATCAATTCATGGGGAAGGGTTGATTGAGACTTACAATGGATACCACTCCACATGAATACAAACCTTTAATTATATTTATCTTATCCTTCTCTATATTCACCCTCAATGAGAATACTAAGATGGAGAAATGGTCGAATGACCATTCTCAAGATCCCACATGTGCTATAAATTTCCTTCGATAAAGGTAACTTGACCCTTCCACTTCATATTGTGTAAATAAAATACCCTCCATGAGGAATTGTTGATAGACCCTTGCCCATGCCCCCCTCCATGAAAATATTATTTTAAAGGAATGGTTATAAAATTAGTCTTTGATATCTTGATTATGAGAAAAAAATTCTTAATTAAGAGTTCACCAACCCTTCTCCATTCTCCACTTCTATGATAAAGTCATGTCAGAGGAGGGGTTATTTCACACTTTGATAGCATTCCCCTGATTTAAAAACTTTTCTAGAGGATGGTTTAGTCAACCCTTACATTGGATATAAATCCATGAAAAAAACATCCTTTAGGAAGGGTTAGGCAACCCTTTCCCATGCTCAACATTCACAAGAAAACTATGTGATGGGTGTTCTATATGCACTAAAAGAACAGTAAAAACCCTCAATTAAATTGTCAACCCGGGGTAAGTAAACTTAGAGTTGTATCAAAATATATGCCAAAGGTAGAAGGGATGGTAGGAGTACAGTCTAACTAAGGAAGGAAACTATCTAAGGCTAATCTACTCAAGCAAAACTATCTAATGAGAAAACCCTACTAAGAAAAATGAAACTAGGTAACCTAAGTACTTTTGGGCCAAGGATCGATGGATAGTTCCTAAGAAAGAAAGTACAACCCTATGTAAAGCAAACTAATTCAACAGTAAGCAATAAGTAACTATTTAAGCATAACAATAAGAAAATAACCAAAGCAAACTATTTTAACTTGACAACCTACATTCAATGACCAACTACCCTATGGAATGAAATAAATAAGAAAGTAAGAAAAAACACCTATCTAACCAATTAAAGCAAATAGACAAGTAAGAAAAGACATGTAACTAACCTACTAAAGAAAAATACAAGTAAGCAAAGGCACCTGACTAACCTACTAAAGCAAAAGACAAGTAAGCAAAGGCAACTAACTACTACAAGTAAAACTTCTCATTGAACAACTATATAGCCTAAGAGGCAAGTGAACTAAATGCCTAATGCAAAACTATTTCTAATGCGTGAAAGGAAATCTAAATGCTCAATGCAATGCATGAAAGGAAATCTACTCTATTGAATGAAATAAAGATTAACAACTAATTCTTAATCCATGATATGCAAGAAACTATAATGCATTAATCAACGATATAAATAGACTATTCTAATAAATTCAAGTGCATTCTAGGCTAATAAAGCAAGTTAATACTATGCTAAACTCAATAATTAACTATGAATTGAAATTGCAATCTAGGTCTAAGAAAGAAATTGCATGAAGTAAACTAAACTAGTTCTATTTAATCATTCAAATTTACAGAGAAATTCTTATAAACAGAAATTAACAATATTCCAGCATATGACAAGTAATGGAATGGGGAAACTAACCAGCAACTAAAGAAGAAAAACTAAGCAGCAATTAAATAAGAAATCTGAAAATAAAAACTAATACTAACACTACCCATCCATCGAAACCCTGTTAAAGAAAGCATGCATTAAAACTATGTTTTAAAATTCTGTTTTAAACTCTAGCAAATCTATTTGAGCATACATAAATTCTACTCTATTATTTAATCACACGGGGGTTAGTGCCTTAATCTTAAGCTTATCTATACTAACTAAGAACTCATTGCATACTAACAAAACTCCTTCATATTAACCTACAAAAGGAAATTAACACAATTAAACTATAACAACAATTTATACAATGAGAAAACAAAATGACAATTCATGTACAGGAAAAGAAATAAAAACACATCTATGCTATTTAATTCACAAGTAAATACATAGGATGGTTACCCAAACTGCTGAAGGGCCCCCCAACAGTCGTGGTTACTCTTCAAAGGCACACTACAAACTTCAGCACAACGATTTCACCATTAAAACTTAAAAACACAGTTTTACACAATTCTAGCAAAACATAGCCAAAATCGTATTTGCCTCTAACACACTAATTATTCTACTTGTTAACAATAATATGATCATCCTAGTAGTATTTATAATGTTTAAATTCCAAGTGGTCGACCACAGGAGGTTCAAACCACTTCTAAAATTGGTAAATTTCATTTATGGTGCCCTAACTGCCAAAATAAAGCGAGCCAATAATTGCCCTCTTGGACAACTCAATTTGAGTTGTCTAGAGCTTAGTATCTGGAGGGGGCGATCATGAAGAAAACCCATGTGATGATTTGTCCATCATTGGCCCCCAATGCCATAACTGCCAACTCATCATGCATTTTTGTGCAATACTGAGTGTTGGAATGAGTGTCGGATCGGGTACCGGAACGAGTGCTAGAACGAGTGTCGGATCAAGTACTAGAACTGGAAACATGGTGCGTTTTTCCTTGTAATATCAGAAAAACATGAATTAACTCTTGGAAATCATAGAACATGATGAATTAAACTTGATTTAATCATTAAACATGAATTACACGTACCTTATGCCAATCATACCATTTTATCATCAAATTTTTCAAAAAAGATCCTTCAAAAGATGAAAAACACATATATACATATGGAAAAAGTGTATGATAACCATCATGAAAATGATCATATCTCAGGCCCAACATTATCCCCACACCTAAGATTTTTCAAGACCCACTGCAAAAAAAAAGAAATTTCCCTTTATGACTAAACTTGTGAAGGAGGGGGTAGATTAGCTTTAGATGCTTCTCCCTCTTGCCCGAGGGATTTTGACTTAGGATTTCCATGGTGCTTCAATTTCATCCAAATACTGTGATTGGTGGTAGTTAATATCATCAACCTAACTCTATAGAGAATTCATCTTGGGTTGTAGGACAACATTATCATGGCGTAAATGACAACTTAGTGTTTCATGCTCTCTAAGTTTGAACTGGAGGGTTTGGAGTTTTTGGAGGCTGTTGATGACATGTATGGAAGACTTGAGATTTATATTATACCCTTGATCCTTTAAACCATGCAAAACATCAATTGTACCTCTGCAAAATTAGTTCCAAAAGTGACTTCCCATAAGCGCAACAATTTTGGCCTCGCAGACTTGTGAAAAATAGGTATCAAAGTGACACCTATAACTACAAGACAATAAAACCTGTGTAAAAACTGACAGAGGTTTTTGTTTTTGAATATGTCCTTGAAAAAAACCTCACTTGGTTTTCAAAACTTCAGTTTCATTTGTTAGGAAAAGATGCCCAGAAAACATGACTAAAACTGGAAAAACAGAGTGTTTTATTTCCTGAAAACCTAGGTCTCTAAGAGAATTGAATATATCCAAAACCGTAATGTATATTTAGAAACTAAGAGAGGTTATTGTTTTTAGAAACTAAGAGAGGTTTCCAAAATTCATTCCCTGTTATTAGGAAAACACAAAAAGAAAATATGACTATAACAGGAAAAAAAAGAGTGTTTTATTTTCTGAAAGCATAGGCCTCTAAGATGGTAGAATAGATCACATACCATAAAGTATATTCAAAAAATGAGAGAGGTTATTGTGTTTTGGTATGTTATTAACCCAAACCTCCTACATTTTTCAAAATTACTTTCTCATTGGCTCATAATCCTAGCTTGAAGTCGGTTACTCAAAAGTTGCATAAGCATTGCGTGCTCTTAGCAGAAGCACAACGTGGTCTTTGAGAGGGATTTTGGAGGCCTTCCCGATGGATTTTTTGGCTAAGAGTGGTATGGTTGGAAATTTTATAATTTCTTCTACACAATGGAATCATCAATAACTAAAAACTCCTTCTCCAACCCTCTTAAAAACTAACTTCAAGTCAAACTATCCAAATGTCCAAAAAGCCCTCCTATGGAGACTGTATTTGGGGAATTTGTCTCAAATGATAACACATTTTCATAAACTGAAGGAGGTTTTTGTTTCTTGGTATATTACTGACAAAAACCTATTTCACCTTTGTCAAATTCATCCTCCTTAATTCAAAAACCAATTTTGAAGTAAATCTTTGACCAAGACAATCATTTGAAAATTGATGACAAGGAATGATGGCATGACCATGATGAAAATTTATGACTTTGGATGAGTGGATGGAGTAGTAAGGACACCTAGGCACAAAAATGACCATTTTACAACCAAGATATGTCAAATTGTATTTGATAATTTTATTTTGAAAATATAACGATTTGACGTAATAACCCTATCAATCACATGAAAGAGAAAACTTGATCACGAGTGACTGACAGACTAAAAAATACTAAAAAAAGGCTTGGTTTTTACAGGTAGGCATGGTGAATCAGGAGAATTTTTATTTCCTTTCATCGATCTGTAACAATTCAAACAATTGTTCCTCTTTTCATAAGCTTGTAATACAAATGGCAATAAGTATTTAGCAGTTGTTATTGCTTTGTATTTGTCACAAAGAGTAGTTAAGTATAAAAAATGCACATCAAGCTTATAACACACATAATGATTTCAGTAGTATATAATTTTAGCATACCAATACAAACAACTGTTGATATAATATCCCAAGACATTGTAAAAATACAGTATGACAGATTTTTGACAGAAATCCTACTTCCTCTTCTCATGGGTTTGCTATACAAATGGGAAATGCTTAGAATTTTTAGCTCAGGAAAACTCCCCCCAGACCGAAGATATGGAATGTCCTCGTGCCATGAATTATCAATAGGGTTCTTGGTATTCTTTCTCGATGAGGTTTCAGGGGTATCAACAAGTTTCTTGGACTTTTGGTCCGGTAAAGGAATAGCTTGAGCATGAGGGTTTGGGTGGAGTAACAGTCCCTAGATAAAGAGTCTTTTTGAGAGTCTTGATGGTAATATGAGGTTTTTCAAATTGGTAAATGAACTCATCCCACGCTTTCTCATTTTTTTGGTTGAGGCAATTGATTCCTCAGAGGCCACGAACACAGTGAATAGGAGTTGAGGTAGGCTAAGAGTGTTCCATTGTTGTTGATTTTTCCACCATGCTCACTCAATCCACTTGTATATGTAATGTCAAACCTACAATGAACAACTTGTAATAAAAATAAACCAACAGAGTGGTCTGTTAAGGACATATACAACAATTTATAGCACACAGGAGTTTAGCACTTCAAGATAAAATGACTGTTGATGTAATAACCTATATCATGAAACAAATACATGAATTTTTACAAAGATTTACTTCTTCTAGGCAATGTTATCATTTGTAAACTCATGAACCCCTCCCCCACACCTAAGTATTGTGACACCTCACGATCAAAAGTATAGGAAACCGGTTAGTATCCCCCAATAGCCAAATATTTATAGTATGTCAAGTGTAAAGATAAAATCTCACATATTGTTCTGACGAGATGGTTAGAAGATGGCCCCACCTATAGGATAAGAGATCCTATATATAGATAAGAAGAGGTAGGCAAGAGATTTTCAAGATAGTCTTAGAGTTTTTTCCTAATGGAAAGTGTATGAGATTCATTAACCTTAGCTTAACCACACATACTTCATATCATCTTTGAATTCAAGTAATGTCGTACATCAGGACAAGTTTAAATTTATTATTTATTTTTGGCAGATTACCATCCTCACTAGGTATAATGCCTCGTTGCCAGCAAGTCTGTTCAGTACTCTGACGGGTTTACCTAGTCATACCACAGGACAATACCCACTGACAATAGACCTGTTCAGTATCCCAGTGGGTTAGCCTTTTAAACCCTCATAGACTGGCCCTCCATCCTTTAAGATTTTAGTATAAGATTCCTTATGCAAGAAGATGGAGGAACAACTCTGAAAACAACTTTTTCTTTCTCTTTTTTTTTTCAATTGGGATGGTATTTATGTTAGAAGATGACTTTCCGTTATATTATTTAGTGATTTTCTCTATGTAAGGGGTACTTAAGCGTATGTGGCCTATCTAAAGATATGATATAATCAAGCTATTTAGTGTGTAGTGGATGGTACCATTGAGAAAGAACAGAAAGGTATCTCTAGGCTCGACTTACTTTCTTCCTTTGTATTTATTATTATGTTTCCATGACTAACTACTAATTAGACCTCCTTGTTACTCTTTGATAAGACACTTGACTCACTTACTCAGGTTTCTTGTAAAAATTGTACGAGAGACCTCTAAGCTTGATGGTTACGATGTCACTTCCTTATACAATGGTGAAGAGTTTCAAGAGCAACTAATTTGGAATTCCTTAAGAACAAGAAGATTATAGTCTTTGAAAAAAAATGGCTAATTACAACAACTCATTATTCATTTGATGCTCAGCAGGCAACGGGGTTCAAGTGTAACAATGTTTTGAAGAAAAATCCTTCTTTTATATTTCTTTGAAATGTCTACTCCTGGTGAGATAAATACCTATAGAGATCTCTAAAATTGTTTGCAAAAACCACACTCTAAAATATCAAAGACTAATGAGATCAAGTTACTGGAACATGTATCTCATAGTTATTTTATTAAAAGAAAATGTAAAATGAGGATGCATTAGACTCTAAGGTAAACTAACAACATGCAACTTTTATTTACTATCCTACCCTACCTAAAAAGAAAGGGAAAATCTGTATTCAAGTGTAAGAACTCTTCCAATGTAACCATGTGCAGAGAAAGATAAGGAACATACTCATATCCATATATGAAAAAGTTACTACAATGATTACCTGGATATGAAGAACCAACCAAACTACTTGTTTTGGCATCAGAAGGTGTTGGAGAAGAGCATAGTATTGTGGCCTAATGACCTCTTGAAACCAGATTTAAATGTAATATTGAAATTCATCAACAGTAATTTCTATGATCTGCTTCATCATGCTATGTAGATCCTCTTCTTTTGGATGATTGATTTCTGAAGCACATAAAGGATCTATTGAGATGGATGTTGAGAACTCCTCAATCTCAGGTCTTAGTGATTGTTCTCCACTAGATGTAGTCCATAATTTTTCAGTTTCCTTCGCATTTTGGCGAGGAAAATCATTTTGTAGCTCATAGGACCTTGATTCTTATAATATTTCTGGAGAGGTAGATACACTTTTGGTTGCTGCCAAAATATGTTTTTCTTGAAAAGAAGAAATCTCGGTTGTTGCTAGGATTTGAGAGAGTTCTTCCAAGCTAATGGCCATCTTCGAATTCATTCTCCTGGTGGTGGTAAGGAAACAAAGGTTGTGTTGTTTGATTCTGCGGAAGCCTCTAGTGGTCTTTCCTCCTTTCCTAATATGATTGATGCTTCAAATTCTTGTTCTATAGTGCTACCTGTGTTAGTCTCTTCAGAGACTATTTTAGCTCTTTGAGTTGATCGAGCTTCTATTTTTCAGTATCTGTCTATGGATTTTATAAGAGGAACGTTCCTTCCCCCAAAGAGATCATAAGGAACCTTGGTTGAAAGGTCAGATTTTGATTTAATGTATCTACCTTGTGGGTCTCTAGGCCTATTCATGAAAGAAAGAAAAAACAAAAAGAAAAACTACCATTGGGTTTGGGAGAACCTGCTATAGAAGATGCTTGGATTCTTACCTCTCGTCTTAAAGTTCCCCTGCCACCAAGCTAATTCTAAGGTCTAAGAACGATCTATTTCCTAACTACTTCTTACCTTGAGACAACTCCCCAGCAGCGGCACCAAAAATGATGGGTGTTATATATGCACTAAAAACATAGTAGAAACCCTCAATTAAATTGTCAACCCAGGGTAAGTAAACTTAGAGTTGTAGCAAAATATATGCAAAAGGTAGAAGGGCTTGGAGGATTACAGTCTAACTAAGGAAGGCAACTATCCAAGGATAATCTACACAAGCAAAACTGTCTAATGAGAAAAACCTACTAAGAAAAATGAAACTAGGTAACCTAAGTACTTTTGGGCCAAGGATTGTTGGATAGTTCCTAAGAAAGAATGTAAAACCCTATGTAAAGAAAATTAATTCAACAGTAAGAAATAAGCAACTATTTAAGCATAACAATAAGCAAATAATGAAAGAAAACTATTTTAATTTGCCAACCTACATTCAATAAGCAACTACCCTATGAAAGCAAATAAATAAGTAAGCAAAAGAACCTATCTAACCTATTAAAGAAAATAGACAAGTAAGCAAAGACACCTAACTAACCTACTAAAGAAAAAGACAAGTAAGCAAAGGCACCTAACTAACCTACTAAAGCAAAAGACAAGTAAGCAAAGGCAACTAACTACTGCAAGTAAAACTTCTCATTGAACAACTATCTATCCTAAGAGGCAAGTGAACTAAAAGCCTAATGCAAAACTATTTCTAATGTGTGAAAGGAAATATAAATGCTCAATGCAATGCATGAAAGGAAATCTATTCTATTGAAAGAAATAAAGATTAACAACTAATTCTTAATCTATGATAAGCAAGAAACTATCAGGCATTAATCAACAATATAAAGAGACTATTCTAATAAATTCAATTGCATTCTAGGCTAATAAAGCAAGTTCATACTATGCTAAAATCAATAATTAACTATGAATTGAAATTGCAATCTAGGTCTAAGAAAGAAATTGCATGAAGTAAACTAAACTAGTTCTATTTAATAATTCAAATTTGCAAAAAGAGAAATTCTTATAAATAGAAATTAACAATATTCTAGCATATGACAAGTAATTAAATGGAGAAACTAACCAGCAAATAAAGAAGAAAAACTAAGAAGAAATTAAATAAGCAATCTGAAAATAAACACTAAGACTAACACTACCCATCCATCGAAACCCTGTCAAAGAAAGCATGCATTAAAACTCTGTTTTAAAATTCTGTTTTAAACTCTAACTAATATATTTCAGCATACATAAATTCTAGTCTATTATTTAATCACACAGGGATTAGTGGATTAAGCTTAATCTTATCTATACTAACTAAGAACTCATTGCATACTAACAAAAATCCTTCATATTAACCTGCAAAAGGAAACTAAAACAGTTAAACTATAACAACAATTTATACAATGAGAAAACGAAATGACAATTCATGTACAGGAAAAGAAATAAAAATACATCTATGCTGTAATGATCCCAAGCCAAATTATTTCTTGGAATCACTAACTACTACTAATTTATTGAGTTATTAAGTGCATACAAGATTCATCAACACATGGAGATCACAATATATTCAAGATGTAGAAGAACA